>CM046832.1:67563706-67578528 GCA_025618425.1 Heliocidaris tuberculata | reverse complement strand
AGCACAGCAAAACATGTGTCACATTATGTCAGAACATACATGGGGGCATGGAATTAATTTATATTACCATTGTGTTCCAACTAACCCCTTCTTTAAGTTGCATCTATCCCTAAACAAATATCTGCACACTCACTACAAGCATCACAAGAGATGATAGTAAAAACAAAGTTGGAAAAATGGAGAGAATTGCTACTAAATACAGGTGAGCGTGATAGGTCCTCTACAGTGCGAGTCAGAAAAAATGTCCCACTTTTTTAAAATGCTATATATAACAAATATGATAGCATATATCATATTTCTTGTACCATCGTCAACAGATTAACTCTTCCCCTTTAATTTGATACCACATTTGGAGAATCAGTAATGAATTTACTGGATATGAGCAAATTAATGTGTATGGGTGAAAACCCATTTGCGCCAACATCAACAGCACCTTGCCGGATTTGGATTCACTGCACAATGAGCAAGAAAGCCTTTGTAATGATAATTGAGTTGTTCCAACTCAGGAGGGCCCTTTTATCATAAGACTTGGCGCAAATGGGTTTTGACCCCCTTACAAACAATGGCTGTTGTGCGCTCAACTGTAACAGCTAAATTGAAACAGATATTACCAAGCAACAAAGGAATAAATGCTCTATCCATACATGCTAAAAACATTCTATCAATCCCACATTTTTAAAACCATACTCAATTTGAAAAAGTGGGACATTTTTTCTGACTCGCACTGTATATCATTTTTGTTTAATCTGTGAATCTTATTATTAATTGCTCAATAAATTGTTCTTTTCATCACAGGAAATTAATAACCTGAAATACACATGTAGATGTAAATAAATGACAGAAATTAGCATTGCTAGAAAATAGTGCACAGAGTTGGTAAAAAAGTGCCAAAAAATAGAGTTCTATCAGTTTGGAATTGTGGATACAGCTACATGTTGCGGGTATTACTTATTCCCTAAGAATTTAGTATGGAACACCTGCATTTTTTATGATAAAAAAACATCCAATTCACTCTCTTTGATTTCAAGATATTTCAGACTGAAAAATATTTATTTCAAATGGTGGTTATATGAGGTTCAGCCTGTACAATTATGATTATACATGTTACTCTAAAAAGACACATCTGTGCAGTGTTGACTGCTTGTGTGCATAAGTCTACAACTCAAAATAGAGTAACTGTTATAGCTACTCAAATGGTCCTATCACTGACTTCAAGGGTGCGCAGCTATAGGATTATGTTTCTTTCACTCAAACAAGCTGAATATTGCATATAAATGTATGCTCTGTTATGCACTGGCTTTCAGGAATGAAATAGGTTTTGCTGCTTTTACACACTTTGAGGTAGTAGTTTTCCTTTAAACTTTCCAATGTACCTGAGTAGCAATGTCATCAATAAACCTGCAAACTGTGGAAATCCATTAGAAGAAAAACTGCAATATTACATAGTGAACACATTGGACAACACAATTAAACAATTGTGACAATACAGATGAAGTATTATCATACAAGCACTATCAACCTTGATTGGTTGAAAAAAATGAAAAGCAGACAATCAACCTTTGACACAATTTCAATCCCTTACAATTGATGAAACAAATTAAGCAGCCCATATTTTCCCAATAACAACAATGAGCAAGGTATCCCCAAGATCTGTAATACAACCAACAGATTGTTGTCACTTGCCAGGGAGAAAATGAGTACCTTGAGAGATCATCTAATGTTAATCAGACTTAAAAAGGAAGCTTCACAGAATCACATAGTGACACATGAAACACATCAATACATGTCCCTGGATTGAAAGTGTATCTTCATACGTATACAAGTCAATATTCACCATGAACTTATTAATAGCCAATGTATAGTTTCAAATTAATGTCTCCATTTTTTAATGACCTTTAGTTTTATCTTAATTATTAAAAAAACTCTGACACAAGGCATCACAAGAGTATAAAAATGCTCAGTGATACATGTACATGTAATATGTTTTCTACTGTAGAAATTTTAACTTTAATCATGTTGACCACCCCCCCCCCCCCCCCACCCTCACTTTAATCTTGTCCCCGATTTACTAATCACTTAAATTTGGATTCTGTATTTCTACATATTGTACAGCGATAACTTCATTTGCCATACAAAAGGATAGATTTGTTTACAAATTTATTTGTAAAAAGAAATTCTTTCCTATATATATGGAATGAAGTTAACTACATCGAAGTTTATGGCATCTTACAAAGATATTGGATTATGACAAGTACATTATTATGAGGGGAAAATCATGAGAAAACTTGTGTAGAAAGCATTTTTCATAGATGTAACATACAAACTTTGGTTTGTTCCAAAGAATCTAGCCAGTTTCGTAATTTTTATACTTTAAGACAGTCTGCACTAACTCCAAATAAAATTCTTTGCTTTATATGAGATACTCCAAAACTTTATGTACATTTCTTGCATCGATTATTTAGTAGCCTGCCTTTACTCATTGAAATTGATAAAAAATATAATATTAAGCTTGCAAACAGTTTCATAAAGATTTGATAATGACTAAAGGGACATGAAGACTGTCCTGGGTAACTTGAATTCAAACCATGATGAATTCACTCATGTGATTTCACCGTAACCTACAGATTATCAAAACAGATCTCTATCTAATCAGATTCTGTCTATCATTATATGGCAAAGAGTATCATCGGCTCTTTTCCATAGTCAGTTGTCATCACTAGAAGTACATCCATGCTTAAAACAATACCTCACTACTTGTACACTTCTTCTACTTTGCTTCTTCACCTCCTCTCCTCTCCCCCCCCCCCCCCCCCCCTCTCACCCCTCTATCTTCCTTTTTCTCTCCTTTCACACTGTCTCCATCTTTCCTCTAGAGTCCTCTCTGGTTAGAACATATCTCTTGCCCAGCTTTAAGCTAAGATCAAGCATGTTTTTCTCATAATTTCAAGATCACTGACATCTCCACACTCTCACCTGACTTGTCTACTGCATTTTCAAAACAAAGTTTTTTGCCACAGCAGCACCAATTTCAGCGAAAAGTCAATTGTTGCTCCTCAAAACCTGTCATATATTTTTAGAATGCCAGCACAAGTCTGCTTTTCGCTGTAGTCTGTTCTGAAACAGTCACCCCATCCAGAGGCGTCGATTCATTGGGGGGGGCAGAGCATTGTTCACAAACAATGTTTGCCCCCCCCCCCCCAATGCTTTGTCTATTTCGAACGAATCGACGCCTCTGACCCCATCTGGTCCATAAGATCTGACCCCTTAAAGTTACTTAGGCCATCTAAGTCGAATGACAGAGAGGTTGTCAGGTTTAGCTCCCTATGCACCAGAAATAGAACTAAGAAAGGCCTCTGCTATAATGGGTTTCCTCCCAAGGACAACCTCAATCTGTTCTGCTAGATACTCCATTCTTTGGTCCCTTTCCCCTCACAGCTTCTGGATTGCATGTCTGCAGACCTCCTCATTCTCATTTCAGGAGACTGTGTGGTTGCCTTTTCCCTTGTAATTGATGGGATCAGCTGGTATGGAATCTGTTGAATGAGAACAAAAACAGAGATTTTATTTGCTTGCAGTATTAAGAATGATGTGGATTCATTACAATGAATATGAAATACCTCTGACTTATTTGTTTTTCTTTTATGTTGTAACTTGCAAATACAGTTTGTAACCTGTCACAGCTCTTTCCTAGTTCTTTTCTTTTGGATGGATTATTTTGTTTGCAACACATGTTTCAAGCTAGCAGACTCCAAACTATGCTATTGGTATGTGATTCTCTTTGGGTGTGACACATTCCTTGTCATCGTTTGTACAATAAAAACGTACATTTAGCATATACTGGGAGAATATTTCTGTAATACTGCCTGAAATTTAGGGTGCTGTCCAAATAAACTAACAAAGTGTAAGTAAAAATTCAATATCTAACATCTAAATTACATTTCATGGCAATTTATGGTTCTACCTACTTTATATATATATATATAATATATATATATATACACACAAAACAGGCAAAATCCTCAGTACCACTAAATAACATTTTTAAGCATAACATTCCCATTTCCTTTTCTGTTTTGTACTCACAACATGGCAATTAATGTTTGTACTTAATTCAAATGTCAATGGTCAAAAGGTATCACTGAATAAAATAATTATAAGTTCACAGTTAACACATAGATCCATAGACACATTTCCTACAAAATTAAATTATTGTATGAAGACATTTTCAACATAATTTCTTGATCTTTGCGGTAAATATGTTTAACAAGGCAGACAAGTTCCTCACCCTTTACAGGGAAAATGTTGTCATGTTCAGAAAAAGGTTTACATACCAAAAAGTAATAATGGACTAAAACATTTGTCAAATAAAAACTTATCTTTAAAATCTTACTGTACATGTATGTACAGTGCATCTACATACCCAACTTTGATTGCTTGTAATGAAAAATTCATAGCCAATGTGGAATTGAAATTCATTTCATGGTGAAGAGTAATTTGTTTTCTGTCAATGATACTATATTTAATGACTTTTTGCTACAGATAACTGAGCACTAAGGTTTTCAAAAGTATTTTAAAAATCTCCTCAGACCAATTTTCTGCTGATGCAGCAAATGTGGTACAAGCATATGCATGTGTTAAGGGCTGGTCACATTTGTCCGATAACGATAACAATAAAGAGATTTTTCATTAAAATTACACCCAAAAGCTGCCATACTATCAATAGAAACGAGCAAACTCACGCGTACTCACAATATAGTACATGTAGGGTGTACTTTGTACATGTACCTTTAATTGAAAACTTCGTTATCATTATCGTTATCAGACAAATGTGACCAGCCCTTTACTGTAGTCTAAAATCCTTTATCAATTTAAATTGGTCCCTTTTGAATGAAACAATAAAAAGTCTTAAGAGCTTTAGCAAGGAATATAGATGAAGCCAAAGCTACATATCATCATGAAAAAGAAATATAAATGTTGCTAGTAATGAGACATTCCTTGAATTTGCGTTGATATTATAGTGGAAACTCAGTATAAAGAGCTCTGATATAACAATTTTGCTGGTCCGAAGTCTTTGTCATTTTGTTTTTTAACCCTGATATAACAAGGTAATTTTCATGGTCCCAAGGTCCCCATTATATCATCAATCTGAATTAATGTGTGTACCTCAATTAGGTACACTGTATTGGCTTACTAACATGTGGAAAAGTTCACATTGCTTTATCAAATTCTCTGTTTGCACTGAATATATTAAATTGCATGCAATTCTCTTCAATTTCAATGTGGATGAGGCAAGTTTTATTTCTGTACATATACATGTACCTCATGGCTTTGCTGTAAGTGTTGATGTACTGGATGATCTTGATCTACAAACATGGAGTACACCTGCAGTACCTTCTTCAGCTTGGCAGTCATCTTGTTCATTTGTGTTGATAGTCACTACGTGTCTACCTGCATGCCCATCTGGAAAATAAAATTGTGCATTTTAGGATTTATTAAAAATATTAATATTCTAACAAATCACACGAATCACACGTGAATTTTGACTTGTATTTACAAATGAAGATGATACACTTTCAATTCAGCACAGGAAGAACATATTCTTATAGCATGTAAGTAGATTGCTACACCTCATTATTGAAAAATACTTCAGATCACTTCTGCTATGAAAAAAACTCCCAAGAAATCAATTTCACAGGGGTGAAAGATATAAAAATATCTTTACATCAACTTTTGCAAGAGGCATTTCAAAGATAAAGAAATGTTTCAAATTATAGTGAGTATCAAGCTGTGCAATAATGTTGATCTTCCTATGATCATTCTATCAGACATACCCAATCACATAAGAAAAATAATTATGAAAATTATAAAAAGGTGATGAATCAATATCTTATGATTAGAGGTCTACATGTATATACAGGTGTATAAGTGACATTGTTGATGATAATGCTGTTTGTTTGAATAATTATTACTGACAAATTTATATGCATAAGCCAATTTCAACTTAGAAATAGCGGTAGTGTTCTATACAGTTGGATATTCATTTACCGTATTTCAGAATTGCAAGGGTATCAGCTATTATTGAATAACTGTAACATAATCACATTTTTGGAAAGTGAATATGTCTCTCAAGGAAAATCAGTGTTATTTCTCTTATTCAACACAAAACAAAAACTCAGCAGGACCAAAGGATTGAATGTACTACAAAAAATACAAAAGTTCAGCTTATTCCCAACTTTGTATAGACCAAAATGTATGCATGATTCAAGTTTCATGAGCTGCATCACATAGTCTGTACAATCCATTCAAATGGTACAATGCACTGTTGCTAATTTGGTCTCATTTCATGACCATATCCAAAGCAAGATTTAGAACATTGGGACTGATGATTTGCTGTTTAATTTGGGGTAGTTTTTATATGGCTGTCCACACTTTTTTCTGTTAATGTACACTGCACTCTAAAGGTGATCACTTGACAGGAAACACTCATGAATTTGATCTTTGATATAGAATGGGTAAAAAGAATGAAACACATGTTAAGCTCCAATCAGAAAAAAAATTGACGAAGCCAAAGTATAGCATTTAAAGGCTTTTATGTTCTCCTTTATTTTGATATGTTAATCATTCAACCATAAAACTAAACCAGATGAATTCTCGACTGCGCGCAGTCGAAATGTATGCCTCCGCCTTTGCCAGATCAGAAATATATCTAACATTCATGTTGATTTCTTTAAAACTGTGTTCATGTTACTGATTCGTCTAATCAATTAATCACCCTATCTTTTTATACTTATACAGTCATTGCATGCTTGAAAAAATATCCATGACAGGATTATACAGCTGCCATTATCATACTTTTAGGTTTAGTAATGATATCAAGCAAAGTGAAATGCTGAGCAATTGTATTTATATGCCATGCCATGAAAATGGGGACAAAATGTTAATAGAAGTTAATTTCTAAAAATATATTCTACTAAGAAGCATTTCATACCATTTAAAAGCTTAGAATATGTCCTATTTATAAATGTAATGATTTCTTCGGGACCACGCCCATAAATTTAGAGGGCAGTACTGAAAAAAGTTTTTTTACCACTAAAAAGTAGTCAAGATGCAAATTCTACAGATATCATTATAGAGACTGGTAAAATACATGTAGATAAAACCAGAATAAAAAGCCTCTAATTACATGTTAATTGACCTCTTTGACTTTACACCTTATAACCCAAAAGTCTGATCACTTTACATGTACAGTGTATCTCCTCCTAGTCATGAATACAAAATAGTTGAGATATGGTGATAACAAAGGTAAACCAGAATAAAAAACCTCTAATTACATGTTAATTGACCTCTTTGACATTAGACCTTAATACACCTTATAACCCAAAAGTCTGATCACTTTATCTCCTCCTACTCATGAAAAATAGTTGAGATATGGTGATAAAAAAGGTAAAAAACACATTAATTTCACATACATCTGTATAATGACCTCTAGCACCTGTCACCTTTGACCTACGTGAACAAAAAGCTAATCAGTTCGTCTCATTATGGTGATGCATACTAGTTCCAAGTTTGAAGTTAATGGATCAAATGGTTCTTGAGATACATGTATCACGTTAAGGCTAAAACCTGCAATTTCAGAATTGACCTCTATGACCTTTGACCTACGTATCACAAAATCTATTCAGATCATCTTCCTATGGTGATACATACTACCACTAAGTTTGAAGTTCATACCTCAAATGGTTCTTGAGTTATGCTAGAACTAGTCTAACAACTGAAATTTCAGAAAAATGGCCTCTGTGACCTTGACCTTTGACCTGCATACCCCCAAATCTAATCAGATCGTCTTCCTATGGTGATACATACATGTAGTAGCACCAAGTTTGAAGTTCATACCTCATGTGGTTCTTGAGTTATCGCTAGAACAAGAAAGCAGGGCGGACGGACGGACGGACGGACGGAAGGACAACCCGAAAACATAAATGCCTCCGGCACCACCTACGGTGGGCGGAGGCATAAAAAGTGAATTTGATGCATTTTAGGGACAACAGTATAAGTGCGCTATATTATACTAGAAACATTTTTAACATATCATTTCAAAGGTTATATACATACTAGAATATTGGACTTAAAGAGAATAAGCTCATAAAGGAACATTTTGGTCATGAACATTCTTTTAAATGTTATTCATTGAAAGAAATGCCTATTTGAAATAAGTGTTGGGTTTGAATTGCATCAAACAATCTTTATATCCATGTGATGGATATCCTTTCCAATGCCTTGACTTGATTATTATGTTCAATTACTATCCGAACCTGTTTCCAGTATCATTTTGTAAGGATGACAGTGAATATTTCGACATTGTACTCTCCACTGTATATCTTGCCATTGTATTATTAATGCATGCCATACAACTCAATTGTTACTATGTCGCAGTCCTCGTCCTCTTCCTCTCTCTCTCTCTCTACTCCCCTCTTCCCTTCTTTCTCTCTACTTCACTCCCTCTCTTTAATTGTCTGTTCCTTTCTTCCATTCTTGTATTAATTTATATTGTGTTTGTGTAATGTGTATTCAGGCGTACCCACTACATGTTGGGATCGCGCCTTCTTTCTTGTAATTTTTTTGCAAGTTCTCGTTTATATCCATACTACTAACTGTACAATTTGAACAGATGATGAATATTGTCAAAATTGATGGAAGAAAATAAATGTTGGTTTGAAAGAATCAGGCTTTGTGTCATAACTATTAAAGCTAATGTTAAGATTTCAGAATGTTTGCAATGAGCAGGCAGGAAGAAAACTGATATTGGAGGACAATGGACCTTCTTCGTTATTGACCCAAATTCTGTAAATTGGCATCAGTTAAAAACATTGAAGTCTATGAGAGTGACTAGTCTAATTCAAGCTACCTGTAGGTACATTTCTTTAAAATAACCCATAAAATCTAATAATTACGTTGTCAAAGAAGGGGCAGGACATCCATTCTTCCAGTGTGTGTGTTTCAGAATGCTCCACATGAGATTAAGGAAGTTCACCCCAGGTGACATTCTATGCAACTCCTACATATCCATCTTCAACTTTTTCAAAAAAGTATTGCCTACATGTACTTAATGTAGAACAAATCTAGGGATTACTGCCATTCTGAAATATAGCTTTTTGAAAAAGCATTCACAATGAGGACAACATATTTTCCCGGGGGAGGGGGAGGGGGCAGTCAAATATATTGCTGTACACACACGTGACCACAGGTTTTCCGAAACCCCCCTAAACAAGTTTTATCCATTGGTCAAAATCACACCCTTTTTGAGGTTTTTCACTTTTTCTCGAGAAATTTCCCCCTAAATAAGTTTAACCCCCTCGAACAGACCCCCTAAACAAGGTGTACCTCAATTAAACCTCTGAAAAGTCCTAGCTATTTTGGGCCTGTACACATATCACAGAATGTCTGCTATCTGATTGTTTTCAGGCCGGTATTTCTACATCTATATAGCTCTATTTGTAAAAACATTACATAAGGAATTTAACATTTTTGGAAAAGAGGCTCTCACCTTATTAGCTTGTGTACTTTTTGTACAAAGAGAGAGAGAGAGTAAATTTTTTAAGAAAAATATATCATAACAGAATATGAATAATGATGTCTAAGGTTGATATTATATCACACTTCCAATTAATATTCACCACAAGTACATGTACATGTATATAACTATATACACTACATACATGTAGCTATCAGGTGAAAAATTTGTGCACTATGCTAAGAGTTTACTACTATAATTTTTTTCATAAATTTTATACAAAACAGCAATCATTTTTTGCTGTTGGATTTTGACCTGAGTAATGACTTTCACTAGACTCTCATTACTTTTGTAAAGAGTAAGCTTTGAATGATAAAATAAGCTTTTCATTATGCATTTCATGCCTGTTTAGAGTAAAATAGAAAGGAAAAAGTACATGTACAGTTGGTGTATTTACCCTAAACAATTGCATGCTTCTGCACATGGCATGCATATTGTAAAGAATGATGTTGTTGAATTTAAAGGGCAATCTAATTTTCTAACAAGTTAATCCGGATAAATCAAGAAAAATCAGAGAAACAGATTGGTGAAAGTTCGAACAAAATCATTTGAAAAAAGAAATACAAGTAGTTTAAAAAGTGGTCATCACTACCATACCGTCCACACAGGAGCTGTCCTTTTAAGAGGCAATGCCAACACTTACCGGGTACATATTTTAAATGCCCTTTGAGAAGCCACTTTCCCTCATCTTTGTTCATTTAACTTGTATTGTTTTTCTTGTGTATGCAAGTATGTTTCAACAGTTTTCCTTGATTTTTATTCTACACCTTAGTTCCTTATTGTTTTTTTCCTTTTAGATTCTACTTTGCATACATGTTTAATGTTTTAATATGTTTTTAATTGTACAGACAGGGCCTTTTGGAAGAGCAATATTCTTCATTGAAAGTGCCACACTGTATAAAGAAGACTGTAATAAATATGTTTTAAATGAATGAATAAAAAAATTCATCATCCTACCATGATGTACTTGGAGACATTTGTTCTACACAAATATTATTGACTATTGATTTCCAATTTTCTACGAAGCATGTTTTTTCCCTTGGAACTGTACTAAAAATATTTTCGAGATAGCATGTTCTTCTACATGTAGGTTCTCCAAAAAAAGTCATATCAGGTCATAAAGTCGGAAAATGACATTTCAACCTTACTGAATGTTGGAACAAGTAGGAGCGTTGTCCTGCATCACATTAAGGTGCTATTATTTATTTGTCAATTTGAAAATCATGAGTGTCTAATGATTGCAACTTTATAACAAAATCATGGCTTTCTTATAACTTGACTGATTTAAAAAGGAGAAACAAAAATCTGCTTTTCTTGATTTATTCCCCTTTTCCTTTGGAACAACTTGATACTAAGGCTAGACTTCCCTTTAAAAGACCTTTTTATATTTGGGGTTGTGTTATTGATGGTTGCTGTCAACATCTCAGTTGCAGAAATAATGCACCAAAATGCACAAAGACGTAGAGGTGACATGATCCAAGTATACAAGATCATTCATGGTCTCGACAGAATCCTGAGTAATGCCTTCTTTGAATACTCTACTTCCAGTACAAGGGGTCATAGCCTAAAACTCACCAAAAACAGATGCAAGACCAAGGAAAGACAGGAAGCCTTCAGCCAATGAATAATTAATGAGTGGAATTCACTGCCCGAGGAAGTGGTCACTGCTCCCTCGGTGAACACATTCAAGACCAGACTTGACCGGGTACATGTATGGGCAAACCAATGATTCAGCTCCCCATACATGTAGAGCAAGCTACTGAGAGCACAGTCAGAGAGCCGGAGACACACGGAATAATATACAAGAAAAGGAAAAGAAAGGATGACCCCGAGCCAGCAATGAGAATAGTCAAGAAGAGCCAGAACTGGAAGCCCGACTGCTGAGACGACAGCAATCTTGGGTAAAGGTGAAGAAAATGAACTCGTACAAAAAAAAAACCCAACAAAAATAAGTGTTATGGATTTGTGATCTCCTGTGCTCATGCAAGCACAGTTCTTCGCCAAGCGGAGGAAATCAATATAAGAAGAAGAAGAATACAAATTGACTTTTACAAACTATAGACCTGGCAGTACCGGTACTAGTAGTAGATCAGGGCCACGTCTTATAAAGAGTTGCGATTGATTCGAATCGATCACAAATTAAAACTTTGTACTTAAGAGATAGGAGTTGCGATTGATTTGATGAAATGAGAAGGTCTTGATAAATTTTGGATAATATCAATACACACATACATTAAATTGCAAAAATGAACAACAGAGATGACAATTATTGAGTATGAGAGCAGTGTATGTGAAGTTTATCTTGTCAGAATACATCATAGATCAATGGTATGTTTCTAAAAAAAACAACAACAACACACAGTTGAATAGCTACAGGGCACATGCTATCCCCTCAATCAATTGGTTAAACAAGGGGGAATAAGACAGAAAAGACACACAAAAAAGAGGAAAGTGAGAGAGGGAAGAAGAATGAGCAAAGACAATGATAAAACTCCCTCCCATACCCTCCCCCTAATTAATGGCCTTGTTAATTTTCATTTCATCTATTTTGTAAGATCGGTACCATCCCGCTGCCCCCCCCCCCCCCCCCCCCCCCCCCCCGATGATGTGCCCCCTGAATGTGCTGACCCTCATCATTAAAACACTTTTGGGATACTTGAAAACATTCAGAGTTTGTATGGGATTGAGAGGATGTTTTAGGCCGGCAAGAGTGCTTTTTTGGACTCACATACATCTGTATGAGTACGGGAACATCGATTGCCTATAGCCTATTGCCCATATAGATCTATATATTGGTGAGAAATCATTTATAAATAACCTCACACATTATGTGAGCACCGACTCTACATGTATGAGTGAGAATTAACCTACTCAATGCAGGCCAACAGCAGTGCACTGCACAGTAGAATCAGCCCTGTCTACGAGAGCAGAGCTAGGGCACATTGCTTGCTACGACGTTCCACATGCATGTCTAGCTCACTCACCATTATAAGAGAATGGCTACATACATGTACATGTATATTGTGGTTGATATCGTTGAGGAAACCACTCGTTCGAAGGATCTGGCATAAAATTAGATATTCTATCATTCTAAAATGTAGAAGAAAGTATTTTCTCAAAATTTTGCGGATTATATTGGTGTTTTTACCTCTTCAACTTGGAGGTCGTGACAGGTCGAAATTGACACAGCCCCATATACAGTGTAGTGATGGTCCCGTGAGTGGCCTCGCGCTGATCATGCAGCAAACACACAATTTTTCAGTGAAAATGGGGGCAAATAAAAATCGAAACTAGATTGTAGACTCGTGGGACATTCGCACGGCCATCGCACAGCTATCGCAAGGTGGCCGCTCGCTGCCCATGCAGTATCCGTGATTTTGGACAGTCATCCCACAGCAACCCCACAGCTCCCGCGCCATGCATGGCCATGCCACTCATAGGCCCTTGCCTATGTGGGACTGTGTCCAACATTCACTGTTGCAGTAGTCAAAAACAGATAACAAAATTGCTCTAAATAAGCAAGATTTAATTTTCTTAAATTTGCTAGATTACCTGATTCAGGGACTCTTCAACTCTTACTATGCCACAAATTTGGGGATTCAGAATTGTAAGTGAAATTTTAAATAATTATTTTCCTCTCATGTATGAATGATCTAGACTGGAAAAAGGCCCGCTAATACACACAAAAGCTACTGAAGCCTATTCACCCGTAAAAGCTAGTCTGGAGTACAAGGTTATCTGCAGATAAGCTTGTACATGTATAAGTGGGCCGTGCAGCCACCTCGAGACATTTTTCAATTTCAGATGGGCTCCATACGATTTCCGTGCGGATGCTGCGGAGACTGCACGGCAACTGCACTGAAATTGCACGATTTCTGTACAATCTCTGAGCAGCCTCTGTACGGATTTGCCCCGGCCTGCCCCAAAGGGCCAATACAAGAAATGGCACGATGCTTGTAGAATAGAGGGACATACCTGTAGTTATTCATGCACAAACTGAGGGGGAAGATAAAATGATACAAGAGTGAATATTTAATCATTAGCAGTCTCTTGGAGGATTTGGAATATAG
Organism: Heliocidaris tuberculata; assembly: GCA_025618425.1. NCBI lineage: Eukaryota > Metazoa > Echinodermata > Echinoidea > Camarodonta > Echinometridae > Heliocidaris > Heliocidaris tuberculata. Next base: position 67,564,887 of record CM046832.1, on the reverse strand, counting down.
GACTAGGCCTACATTTATGAATATATTTGTTCACATCTTGTAAGGTCTAGTAGAATAGACTATTCATTAATTAAAGAACGCTGCCAAAATTCAGCCTATTTTGAATTGAAATATAAATTTTAAGATCATGCATGTTGTACTTAGCCTACTTACCACACATAGGCAATGACATGACTCCCTAATTAATGTAAATTTTAGATACTGTGTGCACAATTGTAATAGACCCAATTACAGGTAGGTCTATTATACAAGATGAAGGGGATAAAGCACACATAAATATTCCCAGCCCCTGATGAAGGCCTGTAATGTGGTTAAAATAATTGATGTAACATTACCATCTTTATATGATGTCCAATGCAACATGTCATTTCCATGCTTTTAAAAGGTGGGATGACCCTGCCTGATGAGGGAGGGACCTGGTGGAGTGGGGAGGGGGAGGGTTGGCCCAAACTAACCATCTGCTTTGTTGAAATGTTAGATGGGTTCCTTAACTTTGTATCATTTTCATCTTCACTTTGAATGAATGGCTAGAAATAGGACCTACTATGAACAAAAATGAATGACAAACACAAATATGCTTCTTGCAGACGGACACATACATCCCCCAACCCTTAAAGGCCAAGTCCACACTAATATCAAGTTGATTTGAATAAATAGAGTAAAATTAAACAAGCATAACAGTGAAAATTTTATTGAAATCGGATGTAAAATAAGAAAGTTACGGCATTTTGAAGTTTTACATTATTTCTTGAAACAGTGATATGCATAACATGGGCGGAATGCAAATGAGTGAACCGATGATGTCTCACACTCACTTTTCCTTATGTATTTTATTATATGAAATATCATATATTTCAATTTTTTGCTTCAATAATGTAAAACATGGTTTGACTCCTTGTGGAACAAGTAAAATCATCATTATTGTAACTTATTTTGATACAAGGGAGAGATTCTTTATTATCACATCTATAAAAAAAGAAATATTTGAAATTTCATATAAATACATAAGGAAAAGTGAGTGTGTGACATCATCGGTTCACTCATTTGCATACCGCCCATGTTATGCATATCACTGTTTCATGAAATAATGCAAAACTTCAAAATGCCGTAACTTTCTTATTTTACTGTACATCCGATTTCAGTGAAATTTTCACATATCATATATTTCAATTTTTTGCTTC
>CM046832.1:67301206-67558706 GCA_025618425.1 Heliocidaris tuberculata | reverse complement strand
GGGGGTTTTAAGCGCATTTTTGTGGACAAAATAAATGGCAATGACGCAAAAAAGGCCTAAGCTTAACATGTCACGCACTCATCATTGCTCATCAAGTCGCGTGTTATAAAATGCGCTTAAAAACGGGCACGGTTTTCCACCTCATATTTGAGCCCGGAGGGTCTTAAAGAGCATGATTTGGCAAGCAGAGCCTTGACATTGTTATATACTTGCTGGACCCATTTGCAGTCTAAAGTTTTACCATTAACATTAATTAAGCCAGGTTATAGGCAACTACTAGACCTAAGTTAGATCTAGATAGATCTAAATGAGATCCAGATCCAGGGCAGTGAACGGTGACTAGTGTCACGAGTGTCACTGTGAGTGTAACTGTCACTCAGTAATGAAATGAATGCAGATTACTTATGGCAGCTGGCAGATGAGTGGTCTATTTCACGATTAACCCATTTATTAAAATTTAATCAATCTTTAGTTTCTATACATACCTTAGAATAAATGCAGAGGTGCTGCTGACCCTGGCCTGAGACTGTGAGAAGCCCCACACCCATCATGGGTGATGCAGTCATGGCTCCTTGGACCTAGCTGTAGAGCTGGACCCTGGGCTAGCTGAGGGGCGGGAGGCCGTCGGGAGCGGGTGGGCGGTCGATCGGTTCCTCGATCCAAGTTGCCAAGAGCCTGGCCAGCTAACTAGCTGTCCACTTTTTGGATGGTTCCTGTACGTACTAAAATCGTAATGGAGCGCCATTCACAAAATGCTACTCGCTCTTCTGCAGTTCTGACTTGTATTATCAAGGCTCTCCGGCTCCCGTTCTATTTCTACGGTAATAAAGAGCACGATCATTTAGCACCGAAAAGCCTTGACAAAATGCTGATCTAGGTATCGATCGTAGCACTGCCGGTTAACCATGCCGCTAACGCGGGCTGACTTGCGTACGCATTTCCGCTGGCCAGCTAGGCCGCACTGCTTGCTCCCCTAGTGTTTAAACATGTAATTTTTTTCACAATCATGCGGCTGGTATGGAAGTCTATATAATATGACACCAGGGTAAAACGGGTAACACAGCGTTCAGTGCCCACTGGACTCAAACCTAACACACCTTGGATGTGTTGTAAATTAGTCCCTTGTCCATTGTACCTTTTTTCCATCATATGTCATTGGTCATTGTGGATGGATTCTGTATCGGGTGGTACAAGATTTATTGAAGGATGCTGGGAAGAATCATCATGGGAGAACTTTAATTTAACACTTTTAAATTTAGTTTGCAAGTTGTCGAGTGTAGTGGTGTCTGACTCACTGCCCGTCATCTTCCCAACTGACTTGAGAAGACTATGATGCATTTCTGCCACTTCAACTTCATCATTCGATGAAGCGACCTGATGAAGAACTCTTGCGCCATGCTGTACATTCGTCTTTGCTGCTCTGTTTCTCTGTTCGATAGCAGTTATAGCTTCTCGGTTCTTTTTAATGTAGTTATGGTTCTGGTCAAGCAGAATTGTCTTAATTCTAGCAACTTCAGTTCCGATTTCTCCGTCAATATCACTGCTTTTCCGATCAAGTTCTTGCTTTGTGGCAACTATCTTGGCGCATAACGAGTCTAGATCCTTGGCCTTAACATCAACCCGAGCGACCAGTTCGGCTACATCGCGACGAAATTGTGGCACTATTTCTTTCAAATACAAGCATTCATGGCCATCAACCTTGGAATGATCCAGGACGGTGCAGTCAGCACAAATACAAATCTTACACGACTTGCAATAAAACTTCAACCGTTCATCATGTCGTGGACATTTGCGAATTACTACGCTAGTTTTTACATCCACGCTTTCATTGGAGCGATCCATCAAAGGAATTGTCTGATGATTTCGGCACGTCGGCATCTTCCCATGAAACTCTGCACAGCCCTGACACATTTTTAAGTCACATTCTTCACAGATCAAGCCAGCTTCAGGCGATTGACACACTGAACAATTCTGTTGGCTTGTTGCGCTATGCTTATTTGTCCTATCTTTGTTTAGTGCTTCAAGAAGTTCGTTGGCGCGAAAGTCCGGCTTGAGTCCCATAATCCCAACATTAGGAATGGCCGTTTTCTCGCGACACGTAGGACAATGCAAGAATCCATCCAAGCTTTGGTCAGCGCATTCCTGGAGGCAATGCTCGCAAAAACTGTGGAGACATGTCAGCATGCGAGGAGACTTGAGTCTATCAAGACATATGCTACATTCAAGTTCTTCTGCGATTACATCTCCAATTGGCTTAGAAAGAGCCATATATGTCTTCACTAAAAAGTGATCAACTAGACCTATCACTCCGAACAAGAAGCCTTTCAGAAAAGATAAATCAAAGTTAATTCATGCACGATTTGAAGAGCTTTTAAGTCTTGAACTTATCATTACACTAAAACTGCTGATCAAATAATACAGTGCGTATCAAAAAAAGTACACACTTTGAAAATACCCTCCAAAGTGATAATTTCATAATATCGATATGAATTTTTCTTGTGAAATTATGGGTGTGGGTCTGTTTAATCGGATGACAGTATGAATACTGATAATGCGTTACATTGCATCCTCTCCACGTGCTCCAGGCAGTAACGTTCCTGCTACTGGGTGGAAGAGATGGGGGCAAAGAAAGGAACCAAACTGAATGTTCAAAAATAGATTTTCTTTCTATTTTTGAAAACTGAACATTTCAGGTAAATCTTCCTGTACTGCATTGCATCCTTTCGACATGCTCGAGACAAAACGTGGCATTGTGTGCCGAAAAGACAAACTGCAATGTTGCGTGTGGGGAGTTAGTGTTTGGGGGGGGGGGGGGGGGGGGGGCTAGTTATAGGGTTATAAGGATTAAATGATTGCTCAAATCAATTATTGATAGTTAACAGAGCACATGCACTTAATACCTGATTCAAGACTGAGGCACTTTTGTGCAAACCGAGTTTTAGTATTTTTCACTCGAGCTTAAAATATTGTCTATACTCCGGTTTAACTTAAACCGCGGTCTAAGTGTGGTTTAAACCCAGTCTAAAACTGCCCTTTGAACCAGAGTTTTAGAAAATCACGTTCTGAAATCCGGTATAACTTAAACTCCAGTCTAGTATGGCTTAACTTTGTACAGAAATTTAGACGGGACGGTTTAAGTCAGTTTTGATTAAAGCTCTGGAGTTTAAGTTAAAGCGGAGTTTCAGAATACGGGCCATAATATAGTGTCATCCGATTAAACAGACCCTTACCCATAATTTTATAAGAACAATCAAATCGATATTGTAATATCATTTTAGATTGTGTACTTTTTTTTATACGCACTGTATAGTGCAAAGTCAATCTCACCATGCACAGGGTCTCACCATGCAGCTGACTTTAGTCTGGTGCACACACCTCTTTAACACTGATTGTGTCATCTAAAACTACAAGCCAAAAAAGATATATTTTGAAACTTATACATGGCATACGCGTGTTCAAAGCTCAAAGTCGCCATATCTTTGGTTTTCCCCATTACATTCAGCCTGCAAAGCCCCGTTGTGTTGTTTGCATGGACAAGATTATGAGGGAACAATATCCAGACAGATTTAGAATCTTAAAGGGCAATCCAACCTTGGTAATAAGATGCTTTGTGTGGAAGCAGAAAAATAAGAAGAAAAAAAAGCATGGTGAAAGTTTGAAAGAAATCTGACAAGGACTAAGAAAGTTGTGGATGTTTGAAAAATGAGATCACTACATCTATGCGAATCTCAAATTGGCAATTTGGTGAGTCACTTGTGACATTTTTGTGGACAACTCTCCCATTTGTCGTACACAAAAATATTAATTTGCGGTTTTCTTCGAGGCGCTTTTACCCTCGGGGCAGTACTCAAAATATATTGGAGATAGCATATTGTTATAGGTCCTCATGAACAAAAAAATCCTACTGAGTATGTATTTTGAAAAAAGGTGACATTTTAGTCATTTTGTGTGTTGGAGCGAATGGGGGAGTTGTCCACAGCTACATTACAGTGACATTACCTATTCGGCCAATTTGAAATTCCCATATATGCATTTCAAAAATTCATAACTTTCTTATTGCTTGTCCGATTTCGTTCAAACTTTCACCAATCTGCTTCTCTGATTTTTCCTCTTTCTTTCAAAGCAACTTGCTATTAAGGTTGGATTTCCCTTTAAGCCCAGCGCATGAAAACTCCATGAAACGACTGCCATGCGATTCGGAAGAAATGCCTCTTCACCGAATGAAGGCAGTGTAAACTAATTTTGGGTTCCTGAAAATGGAAATGAAAATTTAATATATCTAAGATTGTTGAGTAGCTATTGTCAAGAAGCTCTAATTTTCACATTGCATATAATCATTACATACTGTTACATGTCGTTTCTTCGAAAGTTCATGAAATAGGGTTTTTAATTTCGAAGGTTCATAATTTCAAGAATGAAATAATACCCTTCATCATTTTCGTAGTTACGAACCTTCGGAATAATGAACCTTATTTCATTTTCGGAATTATGAACCTTTTTTTATTTTTCGGAGTTACGAACCCAATTTTGTATTTTTCGGAATTATGGAACCCTATTTTATTTTCGGAATTATGAACCTTCGGAATAATGAACCTTCGGAATAATGAACCTCCTGAGTAATGCAACAAATGTTTAGAAATATTAACCCCCTGGTACATGTATGGGAATTTTGTGTTCCGGAATTACAAACCTTCGGAAAAACGAAACTTCAGAATAGTGAACAATCCGAGTAATGCAACAAATGTTCGGAATTATGAACGACCCTTTGGAAAAACGAGTTCCCCTCTTACATATATGGGTCCCCATGGAATACATACAAGGTCTAAAACAAAATCATTTGGCACTGTTGATTGTAGAGTAAATGTACTCATAAACTGATACTCTTAGTTTAGCGCACTGTAAAGTTGAAGAATGTCAAAATTATTTGGAATAAGTTTTATGATCTTCCTTCAAATACCAGAATTAGAATTCAGAAATGCACATGACAAAAAGAACATATTACTTTGTCACTCATTAAATACAAGTCGTTACACATTAAAATCCATTTACTTATGAATTCAAATTACTTTATTATCTCATTAGAATGAAAAACAATAACAAAAATATATCAATACCATCAATGTTCATTCGACCATAAGGCTGAAGATTGCACAGACTGATCGAATTAAAAAGATTATATACATCTTCCAAAATGAAACACTTACGCCTCACAGCCTATAACACTTCTATAATATTATTTTTATACTTAAAACATTTATTTACATTCATACTGTTCAAATTTGCACACTTTTCAATGAATTTAAAGTACATAGCAATATGGTCATCACGCAACATTGTTTGCGCGATGGCACGGTTCTTTTTAACAGAATAAGCATCATTTGATCAGTATACCAATTGAGTGCAACATATACTTAATTTTCAAATTGGCTTTTGAGTCTTTTTAATGACATAAAAGTGCAAGGTGTGGCGTTTGAAATCACCTAATGCTCTTTATTTATATCAGCATTATAGGAAAGAGCATACAAACTGGATTAAAAGACCATGTATGTCACAAATAACATAACTAAGATTCATCTTGTCTATCTCTTGGATAGAACAACTTTTAAGAAGCCATTTACTTGAACAAGAACATATTTGACAGGAGTTACGACTTCAGAATATAGGATAACTCACTTAATTCAAGTCAGCTATATGTTTTACGTTGAATTTCATCTCCAATTTTCTGATCTATTAATCGACTATAGGACAGAAAAAAGTATAACTTCTATACTTGTGCTTATTTTTTTTTTACTCTTAGACTTGAATCAAATAAATTAGACACAGTTTAGTTTGGAGGCTTCCTAATACTGCACACATACATTCATATCTCTACCAAATTAATATCCCCTTTATGCACCTAGAGGTCAAAGTTAAGAAATCAAAATCTTTTAATTTCGTTTTTTCAACAATCCAGATTGTAGTTAATATATGTTATAAATGACTCCAAATATCCAGATACTTTAAACATGGAAAGATTCTACTCTGTGCATAATCAATCCCAAAGTGTACAAGGTGTTCCATAAACAGCTTCTGTTTCCCCATTTGTTACAAATATAACGACCTATACAGGCTTATATAAATACAGGTGCATAAATGAATAATGATTACGTAACTTCCCTGAGCATATTATTCAGTCTTTGTATCAATGGATCAATGAACTTTATCTACTCCAGTCACATGCACAGAACTACAAACTGTCTCGTTCTAATCAACAACAACAACAACAAAAACCCATAAATTTCATGTAACTGAAGATGTATTTCTGGGTTATGAAGGTCCTATTTTGTTATAGATAGCAAATCCAAAAAAAAATGCTTGACAAATACCATGGTCATTATTGTGAGATTATTGAAATCAATATATTACTCTTGTGACAAGATAACTACAGAAACAAATATATACCAGTAGCTATTTACTAATTGATAATACATGTATTTAGTTCATTTTCTTTATATCGTTTGTTTGGAGCCAGACACTATGAACATGATGGACAAAGAGAGTGGACAAAATAAACAACTCCTCATTCTATCCTTCACAATGGTTCTGGTAGACAAAACAACATCACTTCACTGCTATTATGTGACACCTGTTCTACATATTGTTACATAATAGCAATTTTGTCCACTCTCTTTGTCTGCCATGTTCATAGTGAGAAGGGCATTATTAAAGTCCCATGAGCTAATGCCCTTCTGGCTCCAAATAGACAATATATTCATTCATTCCAAAGTCAATTCAGATATTCATCCTTTATCACGAACATCTGAAATGACAATGTAATAATCTTTAACATGTTACATATTTCATAATAATTTTGACTGACTAAGGATTTCCATTGATTTCTTTCAAACATCCACATAATGAACAATGTTTATTCTAAACTAAACAGTAAATTCTAAACTATTTGTACAAATTAGTACTGAATGAATAATGCATACAATTCTCATTCCTGAGAGTTACATACAGTACAAGTATAAAAGTACAAATGTCCTGACACTCCACACATATAAAATACCTGAATGTACTATTCAGTACTATATCAAAGCTTACACTGATTTACTGAATATCAAAATGAATAGAAGACATAATTCTCCTTCACATCTAATTTTGTTGATAATTACATATTCTAGAAATTTAGTTTGTCCAGCAGTAGGTTATAGAATTCTAGTACATTGAATACCAAAACAGTTTAATTACCAATCTGGTAATACCCTTTTGTATTGTAATAATCACCAATATCTTGTCTCATATAAAGTGATTTTTTTTGTCCACACAATGGATTTCATTTCAATTTTGATCACATCATGACTGCCGCCACCTGATAATGTGTATGTTGATGAGCACATTCATTTGTCGCGACAATGTCGATTACGTAATCACGAATCATCACAAACAAAACCACCTTTTGCCTTTCTTCTTATCACTTCGCTGAAGTGTAATTTCCAAATACCTATCCAGACCATTCATGAAGGAAGAATCATGACTCAATGACAAAAATACTAGGTGTGGAAAAAATAACTGACACTTTTGATGGCCAACTCTTATCTAAATGAGGTTTGCAGAGTGTAAAGTGGAAAATGTACAAAGTTTCTGAACGAAGCTTTATGACACACTTTTAAAATTACATTTTTAAAATTCAAATAGGTTGTCACTCTGACAAATAAAGACCAATCAATCTGTATGTACCAGCAATATATTCAGAACACATCAATACCCAACGAGTATCACACCACAAATTCCACAATGCTTTTTGCTATTCAATATACAAAGTGAAAAACTGAAGTTTGATAAAGTTGTGGTTCTTTAGTTATTATTGATTAGTAATCAAATATCACCTAGCAGAAAAGAGAACAAGCACAAGTAATGTCACAATTAGACATGTGACCTGCTAACTCACCAGAACTGCTGAGCAATTTTAGTAAGATGTAAACAGTGCACCCATAAATGTTGTCCATCACACATATGAGCATATCTTTGGCATCAATTAATCAAAAGAAAAAAATATGTATCCATGAAGGTTTATATATCAAGGCTTTATGTCTTGTGTGGATACATCCAATCATTGTACACAAGCAACATAGAAGTATGTCATTGTTTTTCTCATTATCTTTTTCCCTCCGTCTACAATTCATCCTTCCTCGCCTGCTTGTAAGCAGAGTCCATGAGATGTTGCCAGAAGTTGACCTTCTCTGGTTTCAAATTCTTGGCAAACTCTGGGGTGAAGTCCAGCTTCATATAATCCTTGTCCTGCACTGAATACCTTGGCCAGTATGTTACACCAGAGGTATTGCCATCACCATTGGGGTTGCTGAAAAGGATAAAATGAAGAAAAACCTTGTCTTGTTGGTATTGTAATTACCATTGTGATTGCTGACAAAAATAAAATATTTTTAAAAATCTTCCTGTCTCATTACGCATAATAAATGGAAGTTATATAAACCAGGGGCAGTATTCAAATCAAAACACGCATTAAGTTAGCATTTTACTTAGCATTTGGATTAGCGAAGTAAACTGGCTTAACTCATATTCAGATCAAATTTAAGCACTATACTTTAGCAATTAGCATAGTGACATCGGATATCCTGTCCAAAAACATGCGCAATAGATGCGTCACAGTCATGACAGCAGATATGCGTTTATATGATTTGCTTGTGCCCAGCTTATACTGCTCTGTGTATTATGTATGAAAGCCACATTCCTGCCAATCAAGTAATTGGTTTAAGTCTGCTAGGGAGCTGTCTTAGACTTAGGGTAAAATACTTAGCCAAATCATTCAACTGAATACCAAAATTGCTTCAGTATTTTATCTCAGCCAAAAACTAAGTAAACTACTCATATTTCATTCTTAAGTATTGAAATGAATACAGGCCCAGAGCCCTGTCTCACAAACAGTTGCGATGGATTTAGTGAAGTATCAGTGATACATTTCGTGGTTGTGATGGAGTCTGTAAGTTTGAGATTGATTAAAAGACTTGCACTCAAGCCAAATCAATCTCAACTCATTATAAGACAGGGTCCAGAGCTCAATTTTTTCCATCTTCAACATCACCCATCCTTGAGGCCCTATCGTCTGCTTTATTGACTGTCTGAAAATTTGACAATTTAATTTTTCTTTCTACAGTGAGAACAAGTGTGCAACTAAGCTATTTCAAGAAAGATGAACAATTGTAAGTTCTGCAAAAGGCTTATTTACTTCTAAAAATCGCAAATGCTTCATATGCACATACTGGTCAAATTTTTAAAAAAACAGATCGGACAGCAAGAAATTGACCAATTCAGGCAAAAACTTATCAGCTTTTTATAGATTTCAAGAGACTTTAATCATCAAAAACTCTTGAAGATCCAATATACTACATATCTCATTGAAGGGAACATGGTCTACTACTGGCTTGCTCATCTGACATGGATTCAATATTGTCATTATGTTCAAGCAACATTGCTTTCCCAGTAATATTTTCCAAATCTACCAACTCAAATTTAAACAACATATTTTTCAAAAATAGACCCAGTTTTATATTTATTCAACTGCACAATGGTCTATCACGATGCAAAACTTAATAAACTTTGCTACCTCATGACAGGCCTACTACCAAATATAACATGGGGTAAACTTGTACACAATTCTGAATAAGCAATTTCATGAGTACCTCTATTTCATAGAGAGCAAAATCTCCAGCTTCCGATAAACCCATCTTTAATAGTTTTCACTTTAAAGGGATTTAGACCCTGCACTCAAGAGGGCGCTGTTGGATGGTGCGACACTTACTGCCATCTTCATTACAAAGATTGATAAGGCGCATGCAGCTGTCAATCACAGTGGTAGATCCACCCAAGGTGCAGTACAGTGTATACGTATCGGTACCATATACAGCTTATCGATATATTGGGACATGTATACGGCTTTTTACAATACGAGATTCGCTGTTTCGGGCATTCAAGACATGGCATCTGCTTAAGCGTCAAATAATGTTGGTGTCAATTGGGCAACTTGCACTGTCTGCCAGCGCATGCATTTTGAAAGCGCCCTCTTGAATGCCAGGTCTAAATACATTTAAGGTCATGGAGGTATGTTCCTAAATATGTCTCTTCATTTAACGAGTAGGTATCAATATTTAGAGAGTAAAGGACTGGTCCAACCTGAATAACAACAATAATTATAATGATAACTATAAAAGTGGTCCCACAAGAATGATTTGGGCAGCTAAAAACTCCCTCGGGTTCTGTCAATCAAATGCAAAGGACACTGTTCGCATGGCTTTTTCTGAACTGACATCACATCGAAGGAGTGAAATCATTGGCAAACAGATATTGTTGTCGAGGTCTGTCCTAAGAAATCACTCGCTAAGCGATCCCAACGAGACAATAAAATTGCTGAAGGAGGCTCTTAAGCATAATTCTTCAAGGTGGGACCTACCAAAACAATTTCCAATGCAGTTTCCACATAAAAACAACAAGGTAGCAATTCTAAAACAAAATAAAAGACATTATCATTAACATTAGCATTATCTTTTAGGTGGCACCAGCTCTTTAGAATACATACCCAGTCTTTGCAAAGTTGGCCCAATAGGTCATAAGAATGTGACTAAGGTCCTTCTCCTCAGGGGTGAAGTGAAGACGTCCCAATTCATGTTCCTCCAAGAAGGGAAAGCCAAAGACGATGGCCTCTTCATCACCATGGTCAGCTCTAACCCATGAGGGTGCTCTTGAACATGACATTCTGTGCTGGTATTCATAGAAGTACACTTTTCCTCCCAATACTGAAATGATAGGGGAATTTAATTATTTGTCTTGAATAGAAATATCACGATAATATTGGTGTAAAAGAAATAAGGTTGCGATAAACAGATTGAGAAATGGCAATGCATACCTCAAAGCGTTAAAGCATTTAATATAAAAAAAACCCCAGCAAAATAATCAAGTAACCAATTTTTAATTAGTAAAAGAAATGACGAGGAGATACTTTCATACTTGATGGCCTACACATCCATACATATTTTCTTTAACAACGAGTAATAAAAAGAACCTAAATCTAATAGCAAGAGGCTACATCACCTCCATTGAATCTTTGCTTTAAACCAAATTTATTTATACTCTTTCTGAAGCAAATTTAAGATGTGGAAAATTCATCGGGATAATCTAAAGAATTTAAAGATTCAGATGTATTTTATTTATATAACCCTCCCAAACGAACCCCTTCAGGCAGGGACTTGGTGTATACATATGAGCTCATAATGAGGATCTATCTCTGACCAGTCTCGGAAATAGTAGATCAGGTAAGTTTGAATGTAACTTTGAAAACAAAAACAAAAAAAATCATGACCTTTATAATGTTCAACTGGACCAATGGATGCTTTGATTTTTAAAAAAAGCTGTCATAACATAGTACCTGTTCTACTGTCGGCCAGAGCCTGTGCAGGCACTGTGTATATAAGATCTCCAATAACCTCTGTAAGCTGATAGAAGGCATTCTCATCAGTCAGACCTTGTCTGCCTCCATACATGAGCTCAATACTGTTAATCAGGTCACTCAGGTCACCTGGTATGAACTTCTGGAGCTGAAATAAGAAGAAATCTATTGTCAACAAGTAAGATAAAGGGCACGCTGCTCCCTCTTTATACCTTACTTCCCCATGATAAATTTATGCAAAGTTCCAAACATACTTCCTGGTTTCCTTTACATGAAAATGAATTACTATACAAACACTCTAAAAAATTGAATTCACCTATTGAATACAGAGCTCAATCAGCAGAATAAAAGCTGAAGCATCAAAATATGTTTTTTTCAGTGACAAATTAGTAATGTATTATATTTTCAAACTATCTGAAAATCAGGAAATATCAAAAATAAACTAAGAAATAGTACCCCTCCCCCCCCCCCCCCAAACAAAACAGTAAATAATTATCTTTATTAATAACAAAATGAATAGTTGGTCATCATACTAACCTCAAATTGCAGTAATTTCCTGAAAGCCTGAACATTAAAATCAGCCAGAAAGTTTGCATTCATTCTGTTTGCCAAGTTAGAGAATCCTCCCTCATGGTTATTGATACCAATCAACAGCTCAGGCCCTGGTGTTAGCTTACCAGCCATTAGAGCTACAAGTGGATCTTCCTCAAGAAAGAAGCCATCCACAACAGGGGCAAAAGGTAACGTTGGTATATCAGGGTCAGCCATATCAACCTTGATGATTTCATCAGGGGTCTTGGTTCGCAGGCATTCAACCAGCTCTTTGTTGTTAGAGGTGGGGCAGACAAGTTTCTCGGCCAGCCTCTGGGCAACATGAAGAGGATTCTTAGCCATCATGATAGGGCTGTGTGCCACCCCACTCTGTGAGATAGCTCGGTGAAAGAAGCCTCGTGACAAGGGCGACTGGAGATGGAGAATGACATTCACAGCTCCAGCAGATTCCCCAAAGATGGTCACTCGGTTGGGGTCACCACCAAAGAGCTTTATGTGGTTGTGCACCCACTGAAGAACCATGTGCTGATCAAGTAGAGCAAAGTTACCAAAAGCAGCTTCATCTCCTGTACTGAGAAAACCTAAAGCTCCTAGACGATAGTTGGCAGCCACAAGCACAACGTTCTGAAACAGAGCATATGGAGACCCATCATAGTAGCCCCCTGCACCATTGGCATAGGCTCCTCCGTGGAAATACACCATGACGGCTAGGTTCTTTTCACGGTTCAGACTGGGTGTGTAGACTTCAAGATGGAGGCAATTCTCCTTAGTTTCCTCTGAGGGTAATGGTCGCGGAAACACAACTGATGTAGTCTCAAGATTCTGAGGGCACATTGGACCAGACATGGTAGCATCATATACCCCACCAGGAAGCTTCTTGGTAACGGGTGGTGCAAACCTTCTATTTCCTACAGGAGGCTCGGCATAGTAGATTCCTCTGAAGGAATACACAGGCGTTTTAGTCCCTGCTACATAACGATTGGTGCCTGTTAATATGGTGTCTTTAATCTGCACTACAGGGGATTCATCTGGAAGGACAAACAAAATTAAATAGAGAGAAGAAAATAAAGATCAATGGTAAGGCAAACATTTCTACATCCTACAGGGGGACAGGGGGACATGTCCCCCTCCTCCACATTTCAAGCATGGGGGTGGGGGATATTATACAAAATGTCCCCCCCCCCCCCCACACACACACACAATTTTAGATTTCAGGAGCTCGCAAGGTTTGATTTTTCACAGAATTGTTTCACAATATGCCATCTTGAATTATTGGGAAAAGGGGGGAAAAGTATGTTAATGGGGAAAAACTAAAATACGCACTTTGAGGTTACTGTACAGTATCGCAAAAGTCTGTTAAAGTTAGAAACAAGTTGGTTTGCACAGCAAACATGCTAATATTAGGGGAAAGAGGTGCCCTAATATCCTCCTATTTGGGCAGCTAGGTGTCCAAATATCCCCACTTTTAAGCAGCAAAATGCCAAAATGTATAACCATTCTAACATATGACCAATAGCAATATGATCAAATTCATATCTTATCTATTTATTTTGATGATGAAATAAGTACATTTGTAAAATAACAAAGTGAAATTTTTTCTCCCATGGCAAAATTTAGAAGCAAGATAGTTGATATTCAGTCAAGAGGCATAAGCCCCTCCCCTCACTTTCAAAAAGGCTCAGCTCCCCAGGTGAGTGCATGTGTGTGTGTGTTCTATGTGACTCAGCTAGTGACTTTGTGTGCCCCCCCCCCCCCCCCAATTCAGCAAGTCTGGCTATGCCAGTGAGTATAATATAAATATATCAGGATATAATACTGGGCAGGAGCAATGGAGTAAATAATAAAAATAAAAGTTATGATAATAATAATAATAATAATACAAGTAAAAGTAATAAAACTGTCATCATATGCACCACTATTACACATACACGTATCAACAAACCAAAATTATTCATTACAAGTAAACAGAAATAACGATAGCATGTAACTCCTTGCTGTAACAGTGGTGTAGCATAAATCCAGCCATTGAGGCACTTATACATGTACAAGCTTATCTGAAGATAACCTTGTACTCCAGACTAGCTTTTACAGGTGAATAGGCTTCAATAGCTTTTGTGTGTATCAGCAGGCCTTCTGCCGAAGGATACAATGAAGTGCAGAGTCTATGGATGGGGAATGACAAAGCCAATGCATTATGCATGTAACTTTAAAAAAAGAAAAAGAATAGAACCTACTTTACATTGTACACTCAGTAATGACAGTACCATTCTTTTTTTTTTTGGGGGGGGGTTGAGCATTTGACACCACCCTAATTTAGCGGTTCATTTCATGAGCAAGAAAAAAGCGTTAATGTGTCAAATTTCTTCAATTTTCAAGAAAAAATATGTATGTGTCTGAAAATACATTAAAACATTTGTTGAAAACTTGTTCCAGATAAATGAATCAGAAATAAAGGAGAATCGTAAGAAGAAATTATTTTCCAATCCTTCTGTTTTCTCCGTTTCATGCGTTGGCAATCTCCAAAACAACACGAAGAAGGCAATGGATGGGACAACGCAAATGATTCCGTTGGTCCGTTGGTCCGTTGGTCCGTTGGTCGACCAACGTATATATAGCGTTTTGGTAGGGTATTCTATAGTTAAGCCCATGCGCCCTGTAGCTATATGCCACTGACCTATAATATGCTGGAGTTAATACATCCTCAAATAACAATATCAAATACTTATTGAGTTTGAAATTGTGTCCCTCCCCCCCCCCCCCCCCCCCACACGTTTCAGTAGTGATTGAAGCCAATGTAAATTACAATATTAGTTTATTACTGTCAGGTACTGTTTAAATGAAAATGAACACCTCTCCAAAATCTAAACCTAATATTTTCAAAAAGTCCTATACCGTGTATATAATTATAAACGGTATCGGCTACTTTATTAAGTCTGAGAAGTCCAACACGCACGAGGTCGAGGGGCCTAGCTATAGCTAGGGCATCAATGCGGCGTGGCATCGCTTCACCACACACATGACTGAGTTAGAGGCATGGTGGGCTTGAGTGTTAGAGCTACTAGCATGACTAGTACTACTGTAGTAGAGGCTGGTAATCTACTAGTAATTCAGTTCTCATTTCAGTTAAGGTTACTTTGTCTTTTGAGATTTTTGAGTAGGCCTACTCACCACAAAGACACGGATCCGTACTAATTATGACCAAAAGCAATGAGGAGAGAAAAGGACGCAACATCTTGTTTTGTGAAATATGTTTCCTTATTTGTTTCCTTCAATTCACTCAGTAGTACATATAGTCAGAGCTGCGCTCGTGCTAGAGTCCAGCTGATCGTGAACAGCTGATCGGGCCGGTCGGGCGCGCATGCGCGCGATACATTGGCCCGCAAAAAAAAGACACGAAAACACGAATGATGATTTGCAGTAATATTGTCGAGACATGGGTGTGTCGGTGGGTGTGACCCTATGGGTGTGACCCAGAGGTGTGACCGCCGTTCTTGTTGTGTAAACTACACGTGATGATTGAGCACACAGTGTTGATACTGGGGTGAATCCATAGGGTGCATCAAACCCTTTGGCCCCCACCGCGCGATTAGATCCAGATGCATTCCAATGCTCGTACTGTGATCCAGGGGAGAATCCAGAATTTGTAAAAGGAGATGGGCACAAATCTCAGGTCAGGCACATTTTGGGGTCTCTTTGTTCTTCCAAATTCTCTGACAAGCAACAATAAAAAAATTATAATAATATCACTTTTAAAAAGGAAGGGGGGCACAATGTACACTTTTCTTTCAAAAGGGTGGGGGATTGGCCGGAAGTGCCCCCACCCTAATCCGCCACTGAAGTGATGAGTGCGTGATATGCCCGGCTCTTCCTCCAGGACCTGGTCTCTAGCTCCAACCAGGGACATCGATCCGTTTTTCGGATTGGGGGAGGGGGGGGGGGGGCAAGACAGCCTATCGTAACGATGATCATTTCGCACTCAATTCAATCATCATCAGGGGCGGCGGTGCGTCTTTCAAAGTGGGGGGGGGGCACCAACAAAAGGGGCACCTACAAAGGGTGGAAACAAGGCGGAAAATACCACTTTGAGACATTAGTATATACCGGTACATTCTGATCAATACACAACCGATGATCATTTTCTACACGCTATTGTTTCTATTTTAACATGGTTCTAGATTTAAAAAAAACAACAAAAAAAACTACTTTGCAGTTGAGTGTAATAGCCTGATTATTCATTTGCGAGCGAGCGGCCTCACTATTGTGCTGATATCAGTAGGGGAATGTATCATTATGAAGCCTCTCTGATTATTTGGAGCTATATGTATAAGGCTCCTTTGTGGACTTCATATATACCCTATATACTTTATATATACCAATATCTACCGATGTCGCATTTATCAGAAAACAAAAGGGGCACTAATTTCTGAGGTTAAAAGGGGCACTCATCAGAAGGTAAAAAGGACACTTATCAGAAAGAAAAGGGGGCACTATACGAAGAAAAAGGGACTTATCAGCTAGGAAAAGGGGCACTTTTGGGGTACTTGAAAAAGTGAGGGGGCACTGTGCCCCCTGCCCCCCCCCCTTCCCCGGAGCGCTGCCTCTGATCATCGTAGCATTGATAAAGATATGATGGTAATTTGAACTTAAATAAAGTATGCATATCGATATCATGAACAGAAAATGGAATTAAAGATCACATGGAAAACGACAAAATGATGGGAAAATATATTTTACATAACAGCAAATTGAGTAGAGAAGATATAACACAAAATAATGGAAAAAATAAGCAATAATAAAATATAAAAAATAGAGAAAAAACTAAATAAATATGAAAATTTAAACTTTGAATTGAATTATGTATGTTCAGAACGCTTTTTTAATGGCGTCATGATTTTTTTTGAAAGCCTCTTAAAAACAGCTTCTCCACGGTTACATGATGCAGTAAAGATTAGAGAATTTGCGCGCGGAGCGCGCGGCGAAATTGAAGTCTGACCGTGTAAAACCTTTTGTATTTCATTGTTTGGAAGGTTTCATTTCCCGAGTTTTGCATCAGTTTTTCCTTATTTTATTTTACACCTCGGGATTTATTGGGGGGGGGGGGGACAAAATGATATGTTTGCCCCCCCCCTGGCTCCAACTCCATCCCCCAAAGCAATGAGCATGGAAGTGCAGTGGATCAAGCCTATTTTGGAAGTGTCAAAATGAGCCGCTCACTGATAATTGTGCATCCATCGACAATGCATGGGGCTCATGACCCCCTCCGCCGAATTTCTGTACTGTGAGCTGTTTTTTTTTTTTTTTTAACAGCTTGTCTGATATATTTGCCACACATAGCCACTAAGGGCACATTTTCGCCAAGGGGCTGACGCATAAGGTGACGTCTCTTGCCCGAATATGAGTGAAACGAGAGAGCAAAAAAAAAAGGGGGGGGGTAGGGGTGGGGGGGGGGGACAGATGGTTCGTTGTGCAGTGAAAATGCAAGAATATAAAAATGTAAACGACTGACCGGGAGATGAACTCGGACGACTCTCATTGGCATATGCGTAGGAGCACATTTTTGCAAGGGGGGAGGCTGACATTTTGCCGAACTTTATTGAAATTTCCAGTTCAGAGGCGGCGGGACGTAGGGCTGGACAATGAAAGTGCGGACAAAAGGTGCCCCCTCCCCCCCCCCCCCCACACTTTCATTGTCCGAGCCCAACATCCCGTCGCCTCTGTTCCATACAGTTTCTAAATATCTGCGGCGAGCGAAACAAGCAAAAAAAATTACGCGTTTTTGTAGTAAAAATGTATAGAAATGACATATTCGGGCACATCACTAGCCAGATATGTGCGAATTTGGGCACCTCGCTGGGGGGGGGGGGGGCTGCGGCCCCCAGCCCCCTCCCCCACCTCCTACGCCTATATTATAACACAATGGCGTAGATAGGCACAACTGGGCGTTGTGGCGTGCGCCTGTAATCGAGCCAACAGTGAAAGTTATAAACTGATTCAGCGGACCCATGCAGGTTCGAGACTGAGTCACGTCTTTCAGATGGTTAAAGGTCGGTCCCCAGACATAAATAATCATAATTGATACACTTCTGTAAAAACCCAATTACACACGCACACACACACACACACACACACACACACTTTCTATTGTTAGTAGTGGAGGGAATGATGAATAGATCACCCCTATAGGATCGCCCTCACAAAATTCAGATGTGTAAATCATCGGTTACCAATTGTTACTGGTAGATATAACGGAATAGAACGGCAAAATAGAACATGCAGTCTTTGTAATCTTAATAAACTAGGAGACGAATTTCATTATCTGTTTGAAAAGTTAAGGCAAAAATATATCAAGCCACATTTTAGAATACGACCAAATACACTTAAAGGGTACCAATCACCAAAAAATAATTTTGCTCTGTATGTTAGAGGTTACATGTCGTTATACTATATTCAAAATATGGGCTTCAAATATTAATTCTATAAAGAGATATTGCAATTTTAATTACACTCTCTATAAGCGTAAAAGCGACTCGTGAGTAGACTACTCGACGCACCCGTACGCGCTCGTCAAGGTAAAGACTAGCTCGCGCGGAACCAAACTCTGAGTTCGGTTCTGCGCGAGCATTTTCATGTTATCCTTTATTTCCTTCATACTCATTAACTGTTGACCTATAGAATACCAGACAAAGTTCTTTGAGGTTGATTTTACACTTTCTAGCTGTACACAAATTATTTATTCAGGTGATTGGTACACTTTAAGATGAAGCAGTTATTTAATTCAAGAAGTATGAAACAGTTAACAAATTTAGCAAAATTCACAATAGAAATATTAAAGCTCCACTAATGAGTGACATTCTAAAATAAATAATGTAAAGTTTTGTATATACGGATCATCTATATAAATACCTTTGTTATAATTGTGTTATTTTGTTATGTGTTATGTTGTCTTTTATTCGATCCCTTTTGTTTATGTACGTTTTAAATAATACATTGTTATTTGGGCCTACACGTTAATTTCGCTTAAAGAAGAATGAAACCGTGGGGGGAAATCAATTTCAATGAAAAGAGAGGATAGAGAGAAGCAATTTTTTAAAAAGTTCCGTCAAAATCGGTTACGAAATGAGAAAGTTATGAAAGTTTGAAAAGTCTCAATTCATTTTCTATGGCGATCCTCAAATTGGCAATGTTGATTCAAAGTGACAGGTTTAATAGTACAACTTTCAATATGTTTTGTACTGAAAATTTCATATTTTCTCCATTATCTATAAAGATGCTGCTTGTCTTTTTGTGAACTCAACATAATTATGTTGTGTCAAATACATTTTCCCATGATATATCTTATAAGAAGGAGACAAGCTACACCTTGAGAGATAATGGGGAAAATTTTTATGTACAAAATATATAGAGAGTTGTACTACTTAACCTGTCACTTTGAAGCAACATTGCCAATTTGAGGATCACCATAGAAAGTAAATTGAGACTTTTCAAATTGCTTCTCTCTACCCTCTCTTTCATTAAAATTGATTTTTCCCAAGGGTTTCATTCTCCTTTAAATTGTTGCCTGAATCAAATACTATAGTATTACTCGAAAGTAAATATTGTAAATATTGTAAATATCTCTATTAATCAAAGTGTTGTACATAATTCTAATGATTTATTTGATTGTTTGATCTGATTTTCTTCAATACCCTGATGAGAAAATAAAAAAATCATTGTCATTGTCATTGTCATTGTCATTGTCACCCCCCCCCCCCCCCCCCCCCCCACCTAACAATAGATAATTATGCGTGTCTACGCCCGTGGTATAAAAAAACAGCACGACCGCAATCACGGTCACGGACCGGTATGGAGAACACTTGTGCCATATTTACCCAATGCATATTTTATCGCTTTTTATCTGGGCTGATAAATGGTGAGGGAAGCTTTAGTTTACATTTTAAATTACATAGTTTTCCCATAGACCAAAATATGTTTTAGGCCTAATTAAAACTTGCCATCAAAGATTATATACCGGCGAAGTCCACCCTGATATTTAATCGATTTGCACAAATGCCGAGAAATTAGAGAAACAGATAAGTGAAAATTTGAGCAAATTTTCACCTTTAGTTATACTGAATAACAGCAACGGCAACGAAAAATAAAATCAGGTACTTAAAAGACGTATTAAAGACCACCGTAGAGAGTCAGTGGACACAACCGGCCAGTGCCCCCGTTTCTCTTTTCTTTTCTTTTCTTTTCTTTTCTTTCTTTTTTTTTTTTTTTTAGTTATCAGCATTTCTTGGGGGTCTTTTTACTTCAAAAATTCTCTGACAAGCAACAAAAAAAAAAAATAATAATAAAATGGTTATCAGCATTTTGGGGGTGTATTTTTATTCAAAAATCTATGACAAGCAACAACAACAAAAAAAGGCCAGAATTATGCTAAAATTCTGCTAAATTGTGTCAAATTATGCTAGCATAATACTAGATGCTAAAGCGGTCAAAATTCTGCCAGAAAGCAGAATTCTGCCAACTCTGGCAACATTGTACTGTACTAGCTAGCCCTGCCTAGCGCCTGCATACGAGAACTCGCTCAAATTGGCAACTATAACCACGCGCGCGCTAGCGCTAGCTAGCTAGAATCATTTAGTTGGTTAATTCAGCGAGGCATTTTCACGCAGGGGTCACGGTTATTTCTTTCGCCGTTTTCAGGGTTTCTTAACTCTATTTTCATCATTATCTGACACTACTTTCTACCTTGATACTCTTCTTTTTATCCTATGTACCACTTTTGGTACACTCTCTCACACAATCATCTTCTAGCGGTTGATATTGGCTGTTTGGATTCCTGCGTGGAAATGCACTGCTGAATTCGCGTGCAGGAGTTCCCCATGGTCGTTACTCGGCTTTCCGGGAATTCTTGTTACTTTTTTTTTTTCTTTTTAATTCAAATCTGACTACATTTTCACATGATCTTATTTGATCGAATGTTCAACATTCGAAATGATGATAACTCGAGATGCTGTGAGCAGGTTCTCCTGCTATGAACAGGATCAAACCGAGGAATACTACAACGGGATATGATGACTACTGAACGGATATACGAGTGCTTGCTAACCCGCCGCTCTCCGGCGACATGTCGCTGGTGATTTCGGTGGGTAACGCGAGCGTGGGTATACGGCGTCTTTATCTGATCCCCATTCTTTCAAAATTCATGGAGTTAGCTTTCCACGGTACGGAGCACATACACAGTGGTATCCAAAATGGGATACGCCTATTATGTGTACAAAATGAATGAATCATTTTGACGATAGATCGCGGCCAAGCAAAACTCTGATTCCTAGTTTCTCTTCCGGATTTAGGGGAAATTAGGAAGAGGTTCCATTTTATTTGGTATTTGGTATTTTTTCCATACCGGTACATAAAAATACTGAATTGTATCAATTGCAACACATATTTAAAAAATTTAATGTCATTTGTACATGCACTTCTGAGGCTCAAAACACGGGGAAATTGCATAGTACTCTCTCAGAAATGTTGGTTAAAAATCATTAGGTTGTTTAAAATATGGACCTACCCGTCAACTGCTGGTTAAAAAAAATTTGTATGTAAAAGATATGGGATTTTTTTAAACCAACAGTTGGTAGGTTCATACATGTATTTTAAACAACCTAAAAACTTTTCTGAAAGTGAATAATTTTTTGTTACCTCGTAGTCCTGATATCCTCACATTCTTAATTAGTTTAAGAACAAACTTGACCCCAAAACATGACTAAAAAATTAGTAAGGCTGCCCCTAAAAAAGGAAGGAGACGAGAAAAACTAGGAATTATTTTGGATTGTCCTAATAAATTTTTAGTGAAAACTTGTATATTAAACATCAAGGACGGTCATATTTATTTGGAGTAACTTCTTATGACATTTCTTCAAATATATACTTTCTTGAATTCTTTGAAATTTTAATTTTTTTATTTTTCAACAATCAAGGCCACAAAAATTAGTAAACCAGCAATTAATTCAGAAAACAATATAGGCCTAGCATTGTGTATGGCAGCTGACTAATTCTAGAGCACCTGCATAGAGTGATGATGAATTCAACACTAAATCAAAAAGGTGCCGAACAGTCGTCAGCAGGCGCGCCGGAAGCAATTCTGGATTGGGGGGGGGGGGGGCAAACAACCCAGGGGGCTCACTATTTTGGAGGGGAGGGGGCTCATGTCAAAAATTTTCGGAGGTGACCAGAGGTGTACGCAGAATTTTTTTGGGGGGGGGACAAGACGCGTAAAAATTTTCGAAGAAACTCGAAAGCGAGATAGCGAAGCAACAGAGCTGGTTACGAGCACTGGCGTAAATCACACATATAATCTTTTATTTTGCGAGCGAGCGAAGCGAGCGAGCAAAAAATAACCACTTTTCTAAGTTATATACAATATTTTCATTCCAACTCTTCTTCTTTTTCTTCTTCTTCTTCTTCCTCTCCCTTTTTTTTTTTTTTGGGGGGGGGGCTTTTTGGGGGGGGGCTTTTTGGGGGGCGAAAATGCATTTTGCCCCCCCACTTTTTCGTTTGGGGGGGCGACTGCCCCCCCTGCCCCCCCCCCCCCCCCCGCTTCCGGCGCCTATGGTCGTCAGTATTGCTGTGTTTTACACGTGGCCGTTTTGTGGCCTTCATTTGTCAACAGCAAAAAAGGAATAGATAAAATCCAAAGTATTATCTTGACAAGTCAATCATAAGAAATTTAATAAAACTTACTCTAAATACATTTGACATCTTTACACTTTTCTCTCTCCCAGCCCGTTTTCTCTTTATGATCATCCTTTCTATCAAATTATTTTCTTATATATATTTTCATGGAACTATGAGACTATCTGATGTTTCACTCGGTATTGATTCACATTGATTTGTAACACTGAGGTTTTTTAATTAGACGTAGGCCTACTCATTTTTTTTTGGGGGGGTTGAGGGGTTGTTGATGTCTTGTTTTGTTTCGTTTCTCTCTCTCTCTCTCTCTCTCTCTCTCTCTCTCTCTCTCTCTCTCTCTCTCTCTCTCTCTCTCTCTCTTGGCCAGTACGTAAAATTGCCCTACATGTGTTTCATGTTTGATTGTATCATATCCTCCTTATCCTGAATATCGGGTTTAGTTAACAAAGTTAAAATTATGTAGATTAACAATATTTGTAGAAATTCATCATATTGTGAAACATTCATGCCTGATCCCAACCACTGTCGTAATGAGCCAAAAATTCTGAGGGGGCTGAGCCTGCAGTAAGAATTGAACTATTCTTTAAAGCGCAAGGAACGCAATACATAATTATACTCGTATATAAATCCTTAGAATGGGGGGGGGGTATATCCCCGCCCCTCCCACAAATAAGAAGACTTTGCATTTCGCTGTACCGTATGAAAATGTTGCACTTACAGAGAGTCCAACGCCCTTGCTAAAATAAATATTCTATTTTGCGAGGTCGCGTAGGAAGATACTAAGAAAATACATTCTAAAAGACGTACTACTGTAATCAGAATTTTTTTTTTCTAGCCAAGTATATAAAGTGGATGTCTTTTTTTTTATCTTTCATTCTTCTTTCTTTCTTTGTTTTTCCTCCTTCCTTTTTTTTTTTTTTAATTCTCCCCCCTTTTTTTAGGGGGGGGGACTTTTGGGGGGCTGCAGGGCCCAAGCCCCCCCCCCCCCCCCCCCACCAGTACGCCAGTGATTCCAACCCAGATTTTTTTATTTCCCTAGTCTTCATAGGGTGGAGATGTTCGAATACTAACTTGCTATATTGAAAGAATACTAGCGCCATCTATTGATGAAAAAAACAGTGGCAGAAAAAAAAGTGCTTTTTTAATTTTGTTGTGTATATACATCACGAAAACTCACATCTCCCAGCCTATACCTTTTCATTTCTCGCTGTATACGTAGGCCTATTTCCTATTTTCTTTTTAAATTGAGATCTTTAGAATGCCGGGCCGGTATGGTTATAATAAAATAATCAAAGTAATAATCCATAGTAGAATATATGAACAACTCATTACTCCGGGCTTGGGGCTCGCCGGTGGGGGGGGGGGGGGGGGGGGGGGGGGGGGGGGGGGGGGGGGGGGGGGGGGGGGGGGGGGGGGGGGGGGGGACAAATCCAACATGATAATACAAATAAATGAGTTTGAAATTGCAATTTGGGCAAAAGACATTTTTGTATACATAGATTAATGTAATCATCATATTACAAGCAGTAACGTGTGCTCTCAATAACTTGCGAGAGAGGGCGCTGATGGCTGACACATAAGAGGTTATTTTTCTGTTTCGAAAACTCACCTCTGTAATAGTATAGAGTACCGAAGTGTGACGTCATACCAGCCAAGTTGTCAAGGTTGCTGGTTTTGTGATGAGCAATGGCCTGGTGATCACACCAGCGCCAAACACTGAAATTGCCCTGCTCCAGCCCGTTGCTTGAATGATTTCGCGGTGAACCTCATGCGCGGGCTTTGTTGTTTGGAACCAGTAACCTGGACGACGAGCGAATATGACGTCAGCACTTCGATACTCTATATCTGGTTAAACATGTCAAAGAAAACAATAAGCCGTTTGCAATAAACAGGTAGGCCTATGTCATTTTGATATGGAAAGGGCCGGTTTTACCCCCTAAATCCGTCAGTTGTGGTGGTAGTATAATAATAATTCAAAGGGTTATATTATGGGCCCGGGGGGGGGGGGGGGGTGGCGGACTGACAAGTGATACCCCAAATTTACACTTTGTATGTTAGTTACATAATGAGACTAGACTTAATTCAAGTTAAAAATTTAAAGATAAACTTATCGGTACATCTCGGTTATTTATTTTCTTGTCCGAAGATGTTCCATGAGCAGCTCCCAAACCGCCATGGAAATTGCGGTTATCACATCATCCCAAGGGTATCTTCCCGCTAAAACCATTGCGGAATTATAAACATTCAGGTTGAGATGTTTCGGAGTAAGAACAACACTTGAAAACTTCTACTACTTACCATGAGAATTAAGTAAAGAAGTTGATAGAAAGATTTACGAAATACGCATGATCATTGAAATCATTATCATAGATAGCCTCGCAAATTAGAACACATCCGATTGTTCCCTGCCTTTATTCAATATCTCCAAGCCTAAATGTCGCCGGTGATGAGAGCGGGAAAGGAAACGGACGAGACACATGCATCATTAAATAATTTGGGAGGGAAATGCAGAAGAAAACTGAACTGCTGAAAGGAGATGGATGCAGCGCCTCAGAGCAAGTCCCGGGACAAAATATTGATGTAGAGAGGGTGCTTTAAAAATAACACCCTGCTCTAGGTGATCTTTAGATGGCACACCACTACATGGTGTTTAAATTTTAAAAAATGTGCTGATCTGTATTCATAAGCGTGGAGAGAAGATTTAATTCTATAGTCCATGCATCCATGCACCTATAGTGCTACCTTGGAACACCATGGTCATATCCACTGCAAATACTTATAATTCAATTATGTATATCATAATTACATGGGTGCAAATCCAGGGGGAGAGGGGGACATTCCCCCCCCCCCCCCCCATCTTCTTGAATAACCTTTTTTTTTTTTCTTTCTTTCTTTCTTTTTTTTTTTTTTTGCTTGTCAGAGAATTTTGGAGGCGAATGGATTTGCGCCACTGCATAATTATGTATGACAATGATATCTTAAGTTAAGAGCAAGTGTTTTCCATACTTACAACATTATGGTCTTGCATAATGCATCTTTCCAAATTACAAATTTGAATGTCATACTTTGCAATTAGAGTTAATCTTAATAAGATTTTTTCTTTATTTCTCGATTTGTCATTTTATCATTTAGTTTAGTTTACCTTTTAAACTGTTAATATCAAAAACTTGCAGTATGTAATAGGGATTAATACATTCAATGCACACTTTTTATGTTTAATTTCTATCATACTAATACTGAAAAGAGATGTTTAGATTATTAATTAAAAAAATGTACTTTAGTCAAGCTTGTTTTAAATATCCTCAATATTACATAATAATCCGTTTTAAGTTGAGATACAAGATTCATATTTTATGTTGTTTCATATATCTATGCATGTATTTATAGTATTATTCAATATTTCTTCCCTGGTTTCGCTAGCTTGGTCGGGGAGGAAGACCTGCGGGTCATGGTTATTAAGTTAGCCCTTTCCATACCCAGGCAGTCTAGCTGGCGTAGCCAGTATTTTCAGTCAATTATTTTTCTTTTATGTACGAATATTTTGTTTTATTTTGATGTATGTTGCCAAATGAATAATAAATGAATAAATAAATAAACCATAACCACAAAATTACTAAGTTAATCATCACTAGCTTTAATTGTCAAAGTTGCTATTCAGCTAATAAAAATCATGTTGAAAAGGTTCAGGTAAGTATGAATCATAATTATTCCAGTTCACGAATAAAGAAAAGTACTTGTCAATCTAGGTAAATGCAACATACTGCATCAAATATTTGATGACTGTAAAGTTCAGATAAGAAGTTATAGAGGTCATCAAATATTTTCTCTTTTTTTCAATTATTTTTTTGCAATTTGCCGACTGAAAAAATTGATTTGTGGTGTCACACCCCCTCCTCCATAAGCATATCTTCCTCGAGCGACACCCCTTTGTCTACACTGTTGATTTGTTGCTTTATTGTTGCTACTAATGATAAGTAATACCAGAAGTGGGTCATTATTGTAATCATAAATGTCATAACTCTTACAAACAAGTTATCTATAACTTTTCCTTCCATTTTGAACGCCTTAATCGGGATAATTTTAAAAGCCTCTCGTTTCTGTTTCACCTCTCTTCCCACATTACTGGTGTAGCGATGCCTCTGAAATCGTGAGAAAGTACTAGATACATGCAACGTCATCAATTCAAGCGCCATGCCTGAAGGAAACTGTCTTGATAAAGGAGACACAATGACCACTCCTACGTCAAGTGGGTTAATGTGCATTGAGGGTTCAAAAATTAAAGGCCAAATCGATGCATATCTAATAAATATTCTGATACGAGCCAACTCGTTTATAGAAGGTCTTTTTTCTTACACTATGTTGGTACACGTAAAGAAAATTTATTTATCTGTTTATATAGAGCTCACAATCTCTTTCTGAGTCAAATGTTCTCCTTGAAAATTTCAATAACAAAATGTGTAACTTAATCAGCGCTTTAACAACGTTTAATGGGCCTATGCTGCATGTATTGAATGTTTACGTATATGACAAATTTGAAAAAGTGTAATTTTATATTGTAATATTTGATTCAAGATTTTATTGCACTTTTAAAGTGATGCAAGGTAATTGTGAAAGTTGAAAAATATGTCTTACTACCTGACAGAAAAAAATGATAGGATGTTACTTTAAATCAAAACTGAAAGATTGTGAAGAAAAATAGATTAACAGTGATACACATGTTGTGAGTAAGGTTATTAATTTCATATCATTTTTGGTTTGCATTTGTATGGTATCGATTCATGTATTGTTCCGGATGACTAATGATACGTCTGCTATCATACTTATTTAAAGATAAAAAATTTATTGAACAACATAATTCTCAACCGTTGGAGGAAAGTCAGTAATAGAATTTCTAAGAGAACATGGGCAATGATGTAATTTCCGCACATTCCTTTAAATCTCTGACTTTTAGGCACTGAAGTTATTGAAATATTACGTTGTGCTCTTTGTATTGAAGACTTTGTTTTATTATTTGTTGTCCCCAAATTAAGATTTGTATAGGATAAATGAACTTTGCAAAACAATGGGAGAATTTTTCCCAGGTGGAATTGCCCGATTACTACTCATAGCTCTTCAACACTTTCTGTTTTTCTAAACTATCACTCTTCTTCATCTACCTCCCTCTACTTTTCGACATTTCATGAGATCCTTTCCTTTTCCATGCAGCATAAATCACACAAGGAAGAACTACATTCAGAAGATCACCGCGCACCTGTATAAACGAATATATTTACGGTGAACTTTATGGTTGAGATACATCAAAAGTTACGATGATTTATTGGGTCGTTTTCGAGGTGCGAAAAATAACAAATCGTTACTCTCTGATAAAAGAGAGGGAGAGATAGGATTTATCGCCGTGTTTGGAGGGAAGTAGAATGCTGAAATTTGTGATATAATTGACCTATACTCAATGACGTCATTCCCTCCACCTCTCTTCTCTGTATTCATCCTCAATTTTTATCTGCCAGGTAACTCCTTTTTCTTTCTTTCTTCTTTCTTTCCATTGTCAACACCATTCTCTTCTCTGCCTCGTTTTTTCTTTCCAATTTCACATATGCAGATTTGAATTCAATGCTGGATGGGGGTATATTTCCCCAATCTTTTTTTTTGGATGTGCCCTATCATTGACAGGTGCTCCTTTCGATATAATTACTAGAAAGATGCGTTTTGGGGTCGCTTGTAAGCAATTGTTATTAAACCTACACTACTGTTAATTTCGTGAAAAGCTATTCATCAATATTTTAAATAAATTCCACATTTGTTTTTAGTCAAAATGATTGCTCATTTTTCTTGAATTTTATACACTGTCACCCTTCGAACTTTCAGAATTGTGTCTATGAAAAAATAAGTATTGTCTATTTCGTAATACATGTATAGGCCTAGTAGTATAAGTTACATCCGATAGTATCCTTTTGAAGAATACTATAGTAGGCCTACATAGACCCTGACCAAATATTTTCACGAATGTCTGCTTGTCTGCTTAACTCTTTACCTCTTTCCTTTTTTTTCTATAATAAGTCGCATAGGGACTGAAAAATTATATTCGCTATACAAATACGGTTCATTATTATCATTGTGACGATAAAGGTGCCCTCTCTTGAAAAGTACCCTTTTAACGTTATTCATACCATACACATTTCCCTGTACAAGATCCGACTCATTTTACAGGGAATGACGATAATACTGGCCAGTAACAAGTAAAGAGGAGAACCTTTTCATCTTCACTCATCTCAGTTAAAGGATAACAAAGAAATACGATTTCATTAATTTTATTTATATTTATAACTATTTCTTTCTGTTTCGTTATTCTTTCAATTTCCCGTTATTTCATATTAGTCCCTGCTACTCGTTTGTTCACTCTTTCTTTCATTTCATTTTCAAAGGGCGCCGAGGGGGGGGGGGGTGGCTGTTGTACCTGTCTCGTGATATCTCCCTGTAATTAGCGTAGGCAGTCAAATTCATAGATTACGGTGTGTATATTTGGAGTGCTCATGACAAATCGGGCTTGATCGGGTGGATCCGCAATTAGTGCAAGGTGTTTAGACTAACATTATCACTGATTGGCTTGTATATCATCGCGGATCAAAGGATAGGGATTACAAACGTGTGACGGGATTCGAACTCTGGTACTGACGATGTATGCGTTCAGACGGCTTGACAACTGAACGCATCTTCCCCCAACAATAAGTGATATCCGGACCTAGTTGCATTCTACCGGGCCATGATAAATACTTTTCAGTTTTCCAAACGGCTAGAGACTTATGAAAGCATGGGAATATTTTTCTTTAAAAAGAAATCTTTTAGACAAAATAATTTTCTTCTAAATCCTAATGGCAGTTTAAACATTCATGGTGTAATAGAGGTTAATGCTGATGGCGATGTTTTTTTTGTTTTTTTTTTCAGCAAGAAGCCCTCTTATATTAAAAAAATGTCACAGCCAATATGATCATGGTCATCACACTTCCTTGTTCCCTGGCCCTCAGGCTCCTGTCTGAAACACTCGCGTATTTACAGGGACAAGTGGATCAATGCCCCCACCCCCACCTCCCCCCAAAAAACCAACAACAACAGCAACAACATGAAAATAAAAGTTCTTACATTTCGAAAGTTAAATCTTATAGCCCGTTCATTATGTCAGCAATGATCATGAAGCCAAACTAAAAAATGACAACAATGGGGTAACGGGGCCTCGTATCCCGATGAATAATGCCCCAGTCATTATTCTTTAAGTGTACCTTAGACTTGCTTTTTAAAGAATTGAAATTAAATGCGAAGTGTTATCCCGCAATCAAATCAAAATATAGCGGCTTTTTGTGAAAACTAAATCCACCAAAACCTGCAAAGTATTTAACGGAATCTCTCAAAACTGGTTGCTTGCTCGCGAGCAAATGTGAATATATAGCATTAATACTCTTTCGTAAAATAAATCGTTACAAGCACTCGTGATGTGTCATAATGTCATTGATGACAAAATTACATTTACATACATAAATAATGATAATACTATCAATTCATCGAATTTGCTCTGATTGTGTGACTCTAATTAGGTTAATGGTAACTGCTCGTGTCATTAGAGTTCATCTAAACACGCTCCACATCAGTTGTCGATTGACATGCTTGCACGCGAAATTTGAAATCGCTCACATTTACGGGCAAATATTGGACACGCCACGTTTTGTTATTGGATGTTCTCCCATTTTCCCCTTCACATTCAGAAGATTACAATAGCAATATCCTATAGATCAACGGTGATGGCATTTTTAGAATAGTTCATATTTTACGAAGCCTATGCTTCACAAAAACAACTTACTATAATGTATTTCTAGATGCTGTCATTTTTATTTTATTATATATAACACATCTACACATTAATTTTTTTTAATGAATCATGGACGTTTTGTTTCGTTTTGTTTCTCTAATTTCGTGTCATTCAGAACATAATACAGAGAAAATATTTTGTTCGTGTATTTCAAAAATTATATCATTAAAAAATGAAATTGAAATTGATAAAGAAAAGAAAAAATGGGGAAAAATGGTACATGTAATCAAGGCGATCAGTGGACGGTTGACATATTTCTTGCTCTGAGAAAAAATAATGTAGGCCTTAGAAAAAGAAGATGTAATCAAGGGGCGATTGGGCTTCAATTTTTTTTAATGACGGCGCTTTTTAAATACCAAGTACACCCATCGAGGTTACTGATGGTATGAAAAAGTAACGGGGCTGACATGCAGGATAAAGAGCAAAATTTCTCCTTTTTTCAAGAAAAGACATCTATCTTGCCTTTTTGTATAGATTTGATATGACTGATCTATGTTTGTCTGGAAAAGGGGGGGGGGGTTGTTTGGATCTCCAGGCTCTCCCGGTTTACTCAGCGGAGGGGAATAGGATATCCCCCATCCAACCCCAACCCCAACCCCCAAAAAAAAAAGAGAGAGAGAGAGAGAGAGAAAAGGAAAATAAATTCCCTGATTTGGGGGGTGCGGGGGGATTTCGGCCCCCCCCCCCAGAGTAAAATTTTTTGCAGAGACAATTTTCGTCTCAATAGGGACTAGCAACAACTTCGCACCCCCCCCCCCCCCCCTGCATGTAGACATCACTGTATTCAGAGCATAGAACAAACCTACTCTAAACGATTGACCCAGTCTGTTTACGTCCATATGAGATTTACTACATGTAGCAGCAGTTTTTACGACAATGCCAGTATGGATTGGTTTATTCGTTAGTCTTGACCATAAACTCGACTTATAGGTGTCGAGTCCGCCATCTTCATCTTCCTATTAACCATCAGATTCTGCTCGACTCGAGAAGAGGAGGGATGGGGGGGGGGGGGGGGGGGCGTCGGCTGTACGTACCTTTCCAAAGCTGGGCTGGTTCGAGCTTCGGTATTTCTTTCTAGTATGCTATCATATGCATAATAGAGCGTTTACAACTATCAGGAAAGTGTTAAGTAATGGTCATACAAGTGACTTATTTCAGTGATGTCTTTGATAAGTGACAAAAATTTCAATTCAGATCTCACAAGAAAGGAATATGGTAACCTGTATTTTAGGCTTCTGTCAACCTTAAAAGTTAATAGACAAGAACATTAAAAGTAATAATAGACAAACTTTCATCTACTTATTTGGACTTTCTCAAGCCAAGTGATTCTTCACACTAGGAATATGGTGTGTGTTATCAATTTTGGATGTAAAAAAGAAAATAAAACAAAGGGTACAATGTACATCCATGACTAGAACAGCCTAAAATGACTCTCATAATTGTATCTGCGTTGCATGGTAGTCTTGAGTGTATGGTATATTTTTTTGTTGGTATAGACGTATTATTCATTGAGCTTGAATAACTGAATAGGATATTGAATGCCCTTTTATAACTTTAACATTTTAACTATCGCTCCTTAATAATCTCGGTTCTGGGTATATATGATATTTTCCTATCGAAGTGGAATTATTTTCAAGTAGCTTAGTTGGCAATGAATTTCAATAATTTAATATTTGGAAGTTTGTTGGCTTGAATTGAAAATAGTTTAGCGTGTGATAAAGAAAACTTTTTTTCACTTCTTGGTGGAATACACTTTCCACTTTGAATTACAAAAATTATCCCCGCCTCTTCATAAAATGCTAGTGTAAACAATTTACTCTAGGATGGATAAAAATTTCTTTAATTGAGAATAGCTGAAAGGATTAAAATTTATTTAGATGTTTTTACTTTTTTTGGATCAAGGGTTTCCGTGCCAAAAATGCGTTAGAATTTGTCTCTCCATGATTGGTTTATTTAGCCATTTCAAATCATGCCGTTACTAACTTAATTCCCATTAAAAGGCCCCTGCAACCCAAACGCAACCCAAATGCAAGTTTATCGCTGTTGATGTCTATGTCTCCGTCTATGTGATACAGAAGAAACTTTCAAAAAGAAACTCAAATCCCAACTTTTCCCGGCATAATTAATCCAGTTCATATCGTTTGTTGTGAACCAGAGCGGTGATAATACCTTTTTGACTCTCAGCAGACGATAGGGCTGATAATATCACTGTTAATGAATATTTAAATATCTTTCAATTCTTCATGATTCTTTGTATGTCCATAATTACTACATGTATTTCTGTTACTATTTGCCATGTTATTATGTATGTTATTTTTGTGCTGTAATAGCGCTCTGATCAGTTTTCTGGAAAAGCGCTTAATAAGAAACAATTATTAGTAATAATAATAATGTGCAGGGATGCATACAACTAATATTCTGTTATTCAAACATCTAGATATGTTTCATAGATTTTTAAATGTTTTTTGAAATATTTTTCCCAACCTCCTAAGCTCCACCCTAAAAAAGCTCCAGATCTCATTCCTGCAATGACATCATCTTTCAATCATCAGTCGGCTACACTAACATTCTACAATAGACAGTGGAATGTAAGTTCCCCTGCTCAGCATATGCTCACAATAGAATTGCATTGTTTCAAACAATACCTCCTCATTACCATTCTTTTCCTGGTGATGCTACAGCATGTCTGACATAGCAACTCCTATATGTAGGCATTGTATGGTCTATTAGAACAGATGGTCATCTCTGGTAAAGCTATACATACCACTGTCTCTCCTTAGCTCACTAATGATTGACAGATGATTTCATTGCAGGAAAGAGATCTGGGACATTTTTTATGGTGGAGCTTAGCATGTTTGAGAAAATTATTTTAAAAATATTTTCAAAAATTATGAAACATATTTAGATGTTTGAATAATAAAATAGAGGTTGTATGCATCCCTGCACATTAACAGGAATCAACTTGCATTTGGGTTGCAGGGGACCTTTAATCCTCA
Organism: Heliocidaris tuberculata; assembly: GCA_025618425.1. Taxonomy (NCBI): domain Eukaryota; kingdom Metazoa; phylum Echinodermata; class Echinoidea; order Camarodonta; family Echinometridae; genus Heliocidaris; species Heliocidaris tuberculata. The sequence goes on along the minus strand of CM046832.1, from coordinate 67,525,183 downwards.
GAACCGTGGAGGTGTTGCTTTTCTGTACATTTTCTACATCTTTATAGTATATTAGCCATTAGTGATATGAGGGGTAGATACTTTTGCAAAAAGGAACGTCGATCAGTTGCCCTTCCCCGAAGTATTATTTCGGAATTAACACTATATCCTTTGAAACATTAATTGCACCCCACCCCCCTATCATGAAGATTGGACATTGCCCTCGATGGCAAGATCGAATATTATTAAAATACAAAATGAACGTCGAGTTCCTCTTAAAACACTGTGGAAATTTTTCTTTTATTTTCTTTTGTTATGGTATAGTATTTATTATCAATTACAATACAAACACAACAAAAAAAGTAACTCCCCCTTAATCAAATTGGCGTAACTTCTTAACGAAAAGGTTGTGAGCAAAATAACTTGGCAAGAGTGCATGTTCTTACACTTATTGACTAACTTCCCTGTAAAAATGAGATTGATCCATCGAGTCATGCATAAGTGGGCAAACATTAAAGACAAAAATGTCACTTTTCAAAAGTCACAGGGTCATTTTTTATGCTGTATTAACAGTACATTTTAGCATTTCTTGTGCGATTTTTAAAGTGTGCTCACTCAACCATGACACGATGACAACCTCTTATGTTCACATAACATGTGATGATACATTTTGGTAAAAATATCTGGAGTTATTTTTTTTTTCAATAAGCTGAATGGATTTTGCAATTTCAAATTCAGGAGGGTTGATTTTTTTTTAATTGTGCTCACCCAATCATAATAATTAGAAAAGTGTCAGGATAGGTGTGAGGGGGTCAAGCGATGGATGATAAACAACAACAACACATAAATATGCACCAGAAACCGAATTCGCTAAAATCTCTTTTCACAGAATCCCCCAAATGACCCTTGTGACTTTTGAAGAGTGACAATTTTGCCTTTAATGTTTGTTCACTCATGCATGACTCAATGGATCAATCTCATTTTCACAGAAAGGTTAGTCAATAAGTGTAGGAGCACTCCTGTCAAATTATTTTGCTCAAAACCTTTTCGTTAAAAAGTTATGCAATTTCGATTAAGGGGGGGAGTTGCTACTTTTGTTGTGTTTATAAAAACAGTATATAAAAATACTTTATAGAATAGAATTATAACGATTGGCTGAAAGCCCACTTTTTTCTTTCCTTCTTTTTTTAAAGAGTCGATATGAGTTGTTTTCAAGATGTTAAAATACTTGTACCAGCGGGTCATTTTCATCATTATTATTGTTTTTCCTCAAGAATGTGAAGAAAATAAACAAATCATAACCTTGACGATTTACGAGGAAGTTTGTACATGAGAATTATTTCTACATGACAAACACTGACTGAGGCCATGAAGGATTAAACTTATATGCCAGATTGCAATAATTTTAGGGCCATGCGTAGGTTTCTGTACTTCATGAATTTGAATAAAAATAATATAGCAGTATATACATGTAATTATTCATCTTCCATTTTTCCCCTCCCTCTTCCCCTCTCTCTCTCCCTCTCTCTTTCTTCGTGTTTTTTTTTCTCTTTCTTTTTCTCTCACAACCATATCCCCTTTCACCGTCTCTCTGAGTTTTTCTCTCAAATATATCACTCTCTGCTCATTCTTTCTTTGCACTTTTCCTATTTCTCTATCTCCTCCTGATCCGCCCCTCCCCTTCTCTCTCTCTCTCTCTCTCTCTCTCTCTCTATATATATATATATATATATATATATCTCGCACTTATCTATCTATCTACTTATCTATCAACATCCTTACCTATTCATCTCTTTCTTCCTTTCTTTTCCTTTCATTTTGTAATTCTTTCTCTCACACAATTCCCCCCCCCCCACCCTCGTTCTGTAGTTTTTTTCTGAAATGTACATGTGATGTGTAGCTCCTATCTAATTCTCTCTCTCTCTCTCTCTCTCTCTCTCTTGCAGAAGAGGCAGAGGAGGCAGTTAAGGTCTTCACGTTCTCACATTCTCACATCGTTGGCAAATTGCTAAGTGATGAAAATTTCTCCATAACTCATCTTGTCCATTTTCCTTTTATTAAACCTTTAAAGAAAAAAAACTTAAATTATGACAATGTTATGACAACCTTCGACTTTGAAATTTATTGAGCTCCATCGGAATTTTTCGACAGCAATGAATTTCCTGTCGATATCGTTATGTCAATCCTATATTCTTGTCACATTTTATCTATCCATCTATATTCTGATCTATCTATCTCTATCACGATAACAATTTGTTTCTACCTGTCGTTAACGTAACTATGAACATCAGTAAAGCTTTGATAATCAAACAATATCATAATTACCCAACTCCAATACATCATGATAGTGATTAATAGGGCGGCGATCGGGGGGGGGGGGGGTGGATAAGTCACACGGAAATTTCGAGAAAAAAAATGCAAACAAAGTGATAATAACAATAATAATAAGTTAGTATATCACATGCACTGTTTAGGCTCTGAAATGCATGCTTTTCAATGCAAATTTCCCACTATTGCAAAATGGACAATCTTCTCGCTCCTTCGTTATGCTACCTATAATGATAACAGGTATATAGTGTATCTTTGTCTGTGTAATCAACATTGCTTACAGTGCAAAGCTCCAAACTGCAAAAAGGAAAATTTCTTATCTAAGTAGATAATAATCTAGCAAGGTGCGTTGATAGAATGCAAAATTTTCATACTGCAAAGTACAAAATCTTTTTATTTGGAGGGGGTTGTTGTAGCCTTACAGACCCTTCGCCGCTCAGCCGATACGACTCCTCAAATATCGCGTCCCCCTGTCAAGAAAAGAAAATGCCGCCCTAGCATGCCTATACACTAACAAAAAATGTTGGGTCAAAATTAATGTGTAATATTTTTCCCTTTTTACCCAATAGTGTTTTTTTATTTATTATTTTTTTATTTGTTTTTTAGTGTATACAAATAGGGTTGAAATGGATGGGACGTAAACAGCAGGCAAGAGGGGGAAGGTAACGAAGAAAAGCGAGAGAAATAGAGAGAGAAAAAAAAACTGAGAGAGAGAGAGAGAAAGAGAGAGAGGAAGGGAAATAAATATATAGAGAGAGAGAGAGAGAGAGAGAGAGAGAGAGAGAGAGAGGTGAAGAGATGATAAACAGGCAGACATGCAGCTACAGGGAGAAAAGGCAAGGGTAGGGAGAGAGAGAGATAGATAGAGAGAGACACACTCTCACACTCGCAGAGGGTGAGAGAAAGAGAGAGAAAGAAAGAGAGAAAAAAAAACACACACACACACACACGGAGGAAGAGAGAGAGAGAAAGAGAGAAAGAGAAAGCAAGACCTTTACCATGATAAGCCCTTGGGTGGTAATGCACCATTTTGATGTGATTAGCTGCCCGAGTGCGCCTATCAACACCTTCACAATACACCGTCTAAATACATGATGTCAAAATGGTCTGAAAATACTCATAAAGCTCCAAATGTATCACCGCTGTAATCAGTTAATGGCCTGAGTTGATAAACAATATTTGATATATCTTTAGTGTTATTAATTGTCAATGCATGATTTATGGGGAAAGGGGAAAGAAATAGAATAATGTCTTAATCCAACTACTGAGTGTGAATGTATAATTTTAACGGGTTGAAAGAAAGGTTGAAATGCGTGAATGTAAAGGTGCTAATGGCACACACACGTTCCAACTCAACATACCTTCCGAGAAAAAAATATAGGAAAGAGTATTACGAGCTGGCAGTACCCATACACACACATGGATAGGTATATAAAGCTATATGACACAACCGGCGGACGCCTCCTGTGGTTAACTGATAAACTTATCCTCAATATAGCCCTATTTCAAGTGGTGATTTTTCTATGATTTTACGGCCTACTTTGACAGTTTCTACAATTGTAATTTTGATTACCAATTGTCTGGACTGAGTATCAAAGTAGAAGGTAGAAGTTGTACGGTGGAGGATGGTCATTTTGCAGAGGACATTTCAATCGGGGTAAAACGAGCAACCATTTGTGATAAGGGTGCCGGTATCTCGGCTTTCGTGTGATCTAATTGCCAGGTTGCCGAAAAAGAACAAAATAACAGGTTTGGCACAATTGGAACTCATCTTCATTTCAGAGACAGTAACCGTCATCATTTCTTCTGTGACTCTCGGCGCCATTATAAAATTGTTCAGCTTGTTGTGTCTGCTGGCAAGCATAAATCCTGTGGTCCAGAAGTCAGTCATCTTTCAAATAACTTAAAGTGACAATTGGGCAGAGTTGTTTTCCTTCCCATCGAATCAGTATCCTCGAGATATTGATAGCAAAAGGTAAGTGATATCTTGATTGTGACTGGTAGTACGTGATTTTAATTTCAAGTTCCAAATACATGTAATATCATTTCGGATAGGTTTTGATTTGTATAAAAGGTAGCTAAGGGTTTGTTGCTGGGAGATGTTGGCAACCGTTATAATCATGATAACAACATGTGCATACACTGCTGAATTTTGTACAAACGAAAGGAGGGAGTGGATACGGGGAGGATACAATGGTTTTTGTTACGGAATGAAGAGAACAAAATCTTTATCCACTGTTGTCATGTCAGTGAATTATTAAGTTTGATAGACGTTTGCTAATTGCTGTGATTATATAAGTGTGTTGTGGATGTGACCATTCAATAATGACGAAAAATAAAACAATAACTTGTCAATGGTTCTGAAATTCAAGTAACTTTACAAACTTCGTCGGAGGGAAAGTATTTTTAAATATCGAATATAATGCATGCTTCCTTTCAGAAAACACACACACATAAATGAGCTGTGAATATTTGTCTATTAGCCTTTTTCGTATGTAAACATTTGTCTCCCTTCTCTTTAAACTTTACCCATGTCCTTTACATTTTTCTTCTAAACTTTTGGTTTATTTGTGTGGCACTCTGCCCCATTTCCTTTGCCGTATAACACCACACGTCCTTTTCTGTTTCTTCAGGATCTTTTTTATTTCTTCTCAAACCTTTGCAAGCCCACAATCCGAGCTGTTCAGAGTGATCTATGAGGCCCATTTCAGGAGACATCTCAACAATAATAGCCGAGACAAGCGCCCCTATTGTAATTTCACACATTGGTTCCCTGAAAATGCTTATTTGTGCTTTTCAGCTCATTAATCATATTCATCAGTTCAATGTCTGCACACGTTTCCCTTTGTATTGCTGTGTAATGCAGGGGGTGTGTTTCTCAGCGTGAAATATTGTCCATTGCACATGTTTTCGCGAGGCGATTTAATAACAGAAAGAATCCCCCACGTCAAATTGCTTGAACATACACGAACTCCATAATTAGACAAAAACTCAGGAATTTCAGTGATTATAACTTATCTATTACACCCATGGATGTATGAGGCGGGAAAGGATGCAGCCCCAAGCCCAAAATAGATAAATAAAAAGTAAAATGCAGTTATTAGGGCAGCCGTAACGTCATATTTTGGCAGCGAGGTGGCGTCTTTGCAATTTTGCAAGACGTTAGCCCGACAGCCCCCCTTCCCCCCGCCATATTGTGACTGCATGAATACGATTACTTCAGGTGTGACATTCAGGTGAATGGATTTTGATCACTAAAAGCTGCACTATAATTTATATTGTTTATGTTTTTTTAATTGCTTGATTAATCTATTTATTAATGTTAATAATTAATAGATAGCCGAGTAGGTGTAGAATTTAGAATCCCCGCCATCCTCACCGTCCCCCTCACAACAAGATGCATCTTTGAAGTCTTCGTCAGTTGAATTGGACATGTTTAAAGTTACAAATTATTTAAATTCATATTTGGATACGTCATATCGGGGTCATCCCAGTATAGACCAACAGCCCACGAGACCGACAGCCCAAGTGACGGACAAAACAAAGAAAAATTAGAAAAGAAAAAAGTTCCGAAAGGCCCAAAGGAACGAGGCCCGCGAGACAGACAGCCAACGAGATCGACAAATGGAAATACATAAGGGAAAACAGGAAAAATGTCGGTCTCATGGCCAGTCGGTCCCGTGGGCCGTCATTCTAGTGAACCCTCTTAAAAGTGGCTAGAAGGCCCATAAGACCGACATATCGATCGGTCTAGTGGGCTGTCGGTCTTCTTGGGGACGTAAGCCCTGCCCCATGTGATTATTATTTTCACCTTCCTCTTTCGTCTCCCTTCTTATCACTACTCCCATTGCACTATTTCACTTGTCATTTTTCCTCGTCTTGCCCTTATTTGCCCTTCCCCTTCCAACCATTTTTTTTGGGGGGGGGGGTTGAGATTATCGCGTGTGGTCGTTAACATCACGGTATCAATGCCATTATAGAAATCACAATATAATAGAAATAATTCATGCCTTTACATTCAAATACAAGCTTGCTAAGAATCGTGTAGGTGTGAATCTTACAAAGGAGGTCGATTTTAAGTTGAATGGTGAAAAGGAACAAAGGATCTCACCGCAGGTGGGAAGATTGTCCCTGTGACTACACGTGTGATTCGGGTCGCTATCTTTACCTTATAAAAAGAGAAAAATGAATGATAATTGGCCTCGATCCTCTCCCACAATACATGTTTGCAAATATAATATCTTATATATAATTATGCTTGACTTCAGATAACTTCTTACGAATTTCTTCGTCCCCCCTTTTCTATGTCTAATCATTTTTTGTTCTCTCTGCTGATTTTGTAAATAATGTCAGATCCGATAAGCAATATAATGTGCCTGGAAAGAGAAAAAGGATTACTTTTCTTTCTTTCCGCTGCACTGCGGTATGTGCTGACTGACTTTTACATGTTTCATTGAATTCATTTATATGAAGTTTTGCCTTGTTTTTCATCAATAAGAACACATATTTCCAACATAATAATGAAATCAAACATGTATGATGCCGCAGAGTAACCAATTGTTCAAAATTTATAAATTTGCGTAGAACGATGCGCAAGACTTGAGGCTTTAAATTCATGAAAGCTCACAGCGTGAAATTTCCCCATGAACATACAGGGGATGGCAGATTCAGTCCTCTTCCCTGCCAATTATGACACACTTTAAATCGTACTGAAATGTCATGTTTTGAAACGTCACCCAAATAAAATCGCCAAACTTTCAAATTTGTTTTTAGCAATATGACCACGAAGGATACAGTGCCGATCCGATGAATATTAATTCCGTATGGTGGTGTTAATATGATTATAGAGTAATTGTAACTGTCAAGCTTTGCTTAAAATCAATATTCCGATCGTTTAATTGGTGTCCATTCTCCATAGAACTTAACATATTAGTTCGCATAATAGGTAGACGCGTAATGTGTAAACCATTTACATTCAATTTATGAAATGATTGTTCACATTCTCTTATCGGAAGCGGGGCAGTGATTTTCTTTTTCCTTTTTACATGTATATAGTTTTTATGTTTTTTCTCTGTCTCTGTTTGCGTTTGTATCACCACTGGTCCATGTACAATGTAGCTCAAGCTTATTTTGATCTCATGTCAATTTCACACAAGTCAAGAAAATTCCCGAAATGAAAATGATATACACATTGCGCCATGTTGAAAAAAAAGTCTCCTGAAAGAAAATTCGACACCTCCTGATCTCTAGTGCAAACTCAATATTGTTTTTCAATCGCTCTCATTAATGACTAGAAGGAGAGAGTCCCTTTTTCCCCATCTCCCTATACTCTCACTTTCAAAACAAATGTACCCAATGCCCCCGTTGCATATATTCTCTCTCCATTTTAGCAGCAGTCGCCTTCGAATTGTTGGGTACAGTGTCAGAATACCCGATAGAGGATTGTCTATGGTCTACATTCAGAAAGGAAAGAAGGGAGACCTTTGACGAAAGAGATTATCTGACTAGAATCAGACCTAATTTTACATTCGCTGTCCCGTTTGGGCTATCTTGACATGGGTTGCCAGCGAAAGGAGAATAGCGGCCAAAAGTCAACCGAGAATATTCATGCGTTCACCATTTTTGTATCTAAATTCTTATTAAAGTGAGTATTACTATAGCAGCCACTTATATAGAATATTCATGCGTTCACCTATTTTGTATCAGAATTCTTATTAAAGTGAGGATTACTATAGCAACCACTCACATAGAATATTCATGCGTTCCCCTATTTTGTATCTAAATTCTTATCAAGGTGAGTATTACTATAGCTACCACTCATATAGAATATTCATGCGTTCTCTTATTTGGATTTCGATTCTTATTAAAGAGAGAGCACGTAACCACAACAACCACCTGAATCAGAAAAACGAAATCGAAGAAGAGGATTTCGGACAAGCATTTCTGTGAATTAAATCACATAATTTGGGGGCTGTCTGCCTTATGTAGGTTGAAAAGGATGTTATTTCATCGTTTGACCTTTTTTTCATACGTTCAATTCAGTTTAAATACACGAATTTTCAGTTTTCCAATATAAGTATACAAAGTAATAAATGAACAAAATAATGTACATGTATTTATACCAAAAATGTGTCAAAATATGCATTCATCGTCGTACATACATAATTGGAGGACACACCTCTAAAAGCGATAGCATTTGTATTCAAATCTATTGTCTGCACGCGTGGCCCCTTCTAATGAAAAATGGTCCCCCATAAAAATGCTGATGCTGATGATAATAATGATAATGATAATAGTAATGATGATGATGATGATGATGATAACAGTGATAAAGTATGTACTAAAATGAGTTTAATATAATATGATATATTGAGGTTTGTTTGTTTGTTGTTTTTTTTAATTACATTTGTTGTAATCCTGTTTGATGATATAGTTTATCCCGTAGAAATAATAGGAATTTATAACTTCAGTGTCCCATCTCTAAAACAGGATGAGTTCGCTTAGGGGCGAGGGGGCAGTGACCGACTTTGCTCACTCAGAATCTGCAAACACTAAGCCAATTTTCATGTTGCCTAAATTGATTTATATACATTCATGCAGCTGTCTAAAAGTCTATTCAGAGAAATATACAGCAATGAAACCGAGACATTGTTGAAATTATTTTGATCGGTTGGATAGATTTCCATCAAGAAGACAAATACGGACCATGAAGAAGGACTATCTTGACATGTGCTAAGAGGGGGTGGGTGACATCCCTAGATCATGGTTGTTGTCAGCAAACAGTTCGTCTTTCGGGGGCTTGTTGACCCCTCCCCCTCTTCAGAATGGTCTAGAAACGCTACTGGACGTGTTCCTCCATGGAGGTTTGACATGAGGCACGGGTGAGAAGCACGTTACCACCTAGCGAAGGTCTTTTCCTACTCACAAAACAAGTCTACTCTGGACCAGTGTGGACTGAGATATGATGATGATGGTCTTGTGTCGTGCCTAACCCTAGCGTGCGCTGAATGATTCCAGTAACACATGGCGTAACTGTATCGGCATATGTAATAAGATTTTTTATATTTTTAAAAATAATTATAATGATAAGAACCAGACTGACCAGATTTTGACATTTTAAATATAAGTCCTAACGTATAACTGATGGGGCAGAACATTTCTAGGGCATCCCCCGTCCTCTGGGAATCGATGACCCTCCTGAGAGCACCCCAACAATATCTAGAGCAACAACGTACCTAAGTATTTACTGTGTTGTGCATTTACCATCTGGGGTGATTTTTCAGAAATTTCCTTGGAGGGGGCGATCCCCTGAATTTTTTTCTGAAGGATGCGTCCCCTTGGATCGTCGACTTTGTACGTTTTAATGGACCCGATGAGAAAAATGACATTCTCTAGCACTTGAAAACACACATGTGGTCAAATATTATTTCATTTTGATTGAACTTTACTATTTGCACAGGTGATACTGGATAGATCTTTCACAATGTTTAATTTTAAATTGTGTTTCTAATATCATGCGATGGAGCGAAGCAACCGAGTAAGATTTTTTTTTTCACTGATGGGATACCCAAATATTACGGTGTTACGTAATGCTGAAATACTATGATGTTATGTATCGTTTTTGTGTTTGTGTGTGCGTATTTTTTTCAAAAGCAGGAGCATGCAGGGGCTTTGCTGGACTGTCCCTCCCCATTAAAAAAATAAACTGAAATCCCTTCAGCCCCCCCCCCCCCCCCCCCCGTCGTGGACAGTGTGGACGTTGTAGCTGTCATGCTGAGATCTCGATCAAAGTATCATATCACTCCAAATAATGTATTAACAACATGTCTGTCCCAGTCTTCATCCGTCATCTAAATTTGATAAAATCCTGTATCATCAAGGGACAGAAGGAAGCACTTTTAAAATTTCTTTTTCTATTTTTATCTTAAAACACAGACTACGTGGTGTCAAATTTGGAGTTACAAGTCATGATAAGTTGTGCCTTCTTCGCACTATACCTGTCTTTGCATTCAGAGACATTCGCACCCAGTGGCGAAGCGTGGGTTCAGGCCATGAGAGGGCACTGGCAACATAAGGGGGCACCGATCACTCTTGGTGCATAAAATGCGATTTAGCAAGGCTATCGAATAGATTGAGGGTTTGGAAAGGGGTCCTGTTGTCTTCTTTCCCCTTCCTTTCCCCTTTCCTTTCTTTCTCCTTTTCTCTCTTTTATTCTTTCTTGTCATGCGATAAAGGATTGGGGGGGGGGGTTGCCCCCATGTTTACACACACTCTCTAACTTTATTTACACTCTCACACATTCGTGACATCATTTTACGCCCTCTTTTTCAATATCTCATCTTTCTTTTATTATAGTTGTAAGCTGATATTTTGTTTTTCTCGATTTTGTGCCCCAAGAGCACAAAGAGTATAAAGGTGACAAAGTGGGATCGGTAAAACTAGAAAACTAGGGTACAGATTATTTTTTAATAACCGTTTCACAACTTGATTTGAGTTCTGACATGATTTTCGAACTCCTCTTATCACTTGGAAGGGCACGCGTGTGCGAACTTTCTTTGCCATTTGGGTTTATTGACCTAAAACCTCTTCATAAGCCTCCTGTAAATTTCCACAACAAAAATTATACCAGGTATATACAAGGTATTAATTTACTGCACCTGGATCGAAAGGGTCGATTGTAGACGAAATGCCTTGTCTAAGTGTGCAAACACCGGATCTAGATCTTCCCTGCTACACACAGTGTTTATGACTTAAAGAAACTGTTAAGCATAATCAGTTACATTTGTTTTATACAGAAAATATTTTGTGATTAAACCCTTATCAGACAAACAGGTTGACCCAATTTCTCACGTGAAATGTGAAAAAAAACACCAAAACGCACGAAATCAATATTTATGATCATCCTACTAAGAATATCTGATTTCATAAATTGTTTTGCAATTGCGTGATTGACAAGTTTCTCGTGTCACGACAGAAAGTTGAGAATGGAATGGTAATATTTCCAGATAAAATCCCCGTCAGTGTTAGATAAATAAATTGTAATTATGACTGTCGTCCAATCCGTGCTTCTGGCACGTCAACATAGATCATTTTCGTGTTTGAAATTGCCTTTAGTCGGGATGAGGTCATATGTCAGCAACTAAAACCATTAATTGTCAATATAATGATTTTGTGCAATTTTTATTTTACTTTGCGCTTTATGTCTTTATCTTTCTTTCCTTCACAATTCGACATGACAGTTTAAATGAAGTTGTGTTAAGTTAGCCTCCCTCTATTTTGCAATGCAAATGTATTTGTCATGTTAGCTCTAACAAGACCCCCCCCCCTTCTCTCTCTCTCTATCTCTCTTTCTCTCTCTCTCTTTCTCTCTCTCTGTCTCTTTCTTTCTCCCTCTCTTGATCTCCTCTATGCCTTTTACCTTGTTTTTTTTCCCGATTTAACTCAAATAATGAATTTATGACCTCCTTTCCCCATTATATCCCTCTCACTCACTTTCTCCCTCGTTTCCTTCTCTTAATTTGTTGTGGTTCCATGATTCCTCAATATTTCCTGTATGTGCGTCTCTCTCTCTCTCTCTCTCTCTCTCTCTCTCTCTCTCTCTCTGTCTATCTCTATTATATACCTATTGAAAAATTCATGAAGATTTTAAGCATTGCTCGATTTACCTCTCCCAAATTGAAGCGTGCATGTCACTGGTGTCTACCACACGTTCCTAAGAACCAAGAACCGGTTTGCTACGTACATGTACAGACATAGGAAACAGAGGACACGCACTATGTACAGGATAAAGTCAAAACAATTTTTTTTATAAACCATCACATCAAATTACGCAGAGCTACCAAAAATAAAGCGATGGCGATTATTGAATGAAATCAACCGAACGCTTCGAAAACAGCGACCGTGATGCAGTATGAACCGAATTCTGAGAAAGGTCCCTGCATTATCGTCATAAAACTAAAGCTATAACCAGCATTACTCTTTTACTGGCTCATTCTCAGGGGTTAATTAAAAAATAATTGACGATATTTCGAAGTAAATTCAACGTTACATAATGGCTAAAACTGTTTTTTATGAATCCTCTCATGGTCGGAAGTTTATTCCTCCCCCCCAAAAAAAAATTAAATAAGATCAAGATAAATAAGTAGACAAATACAATTTTTAAAGAAGAAAACTATTATTTGCTTATTTTATGTGCATATTTATTTTTACATATCACATATATATATCTACTATCTTGAATATCATTGATAATAATGAGTAATATTCAATCGTTCATGTTAATCTTTTACTGAGCATACTACTCTCACACATTTTAGAACATGCTGATTCCTACCTAGACTAAAAAGACCTGATGTATAAATGAAGCCATAGTCAATACAGTAAAAGAGGATAAAATTAGTCATTTTCAACTTTCGGTTTTCATTTCATCTCCCTTTCATTATTAAAATGTCCGCTTATTGGTTAACTGCATGTGCTTTATTCTTCCCTCTTCCATTTCTCGTTAATTATTCATTAAGCTGTAGTCACACGCCAGCTGTTCTCAGCATTAGGTACGCCTATCTCTATTGATTTATATGTATTTCGTTCTTGTCGCATACAATGGACCCGGGGTGTTAATATGCTCATTAATAATAGGTTGCGATATGGTCTCTATTAATATTAACAAAGTAGGGTGCCAAGAATTGCCAAATCAATCACAGAGGAGTGATATGTGCCTTCATTTTCATGCGAAATATTGAATAAATGGGGACATTATCCGAATTTATCACAAGTTTTATGCTCTTGTTGAACCTTAAGCCTTTTCAGTAACAAAAAATTGCTCCTGTTTCTTTTTTCATTGTCTGTTTCATCTTAGGATGAGTGTATAATGTTGGTTGGACTTTAATGGCGATCGTTAATCTTGAAGTTAGAACGAAATTATTGGTTCATGTTTCTCATTATTTTCTTGTTAAAAATTTTGAGGTTGTGGCAAGATATGAAATAACCAGCTGTTTTCTCATTGCTGATTTTAACCGCCACATGACTTTTGTCATGTTTGTGAAGTGCTTTATTGGCAATTTAATGTTATAAGGCATCTGCTCTCTTCCATAATCATATGGACATCATATGAACATTTTCAAAAGGGGGCTTATGTATAGAGCAAAAAATAAATATTGATGTTCTAGTTTTTAAATTTTGCGAGCGAGCAAAGCGTACGCCCATTTCCTTGCTCATTATAGTATGTAGCCAAAACCAACTGAATTTCTCACATTGCAGGGAAACAAATTTAGTATTTCAGATTTTTGGGGTTTGGGGTTGTATCATGTCTCCAGACCCCCACCCATTTTATGGAAAAAGATACATATTCATATATATTTCCGAGAGAAGAAAATCTTTAAATCACATTCCTTATTTTTTTTTCCGGGGGAAAAGATTACTGATAAACCTGTATTTTGACATAACTGCACATCCTTTCTAACCAGTAAAGGTCTTGTTAATGTAAAGTACACCTGCAGGGTAGATCTATGTGATAAATATTCAAAATTTAATGACGTACGCTGTATGTAATCAATATATTTGACGGATAATGGTGCTTACACATCTGACCCGACGCGTGAAGTATAGAGGAAATAAAATTGCATGCCAAAATGCTATTTTCCACATTAAAAGAAATATCATTATGACAACTACTCATTTACCTGAACACTATTCAATTCTTGTTTTGCAGGAAGATATATTTATTCCCAACCGCACCACTGCTATATCAAAAGGCACCAATTTCACGGCTAATTTAAATATATTCACGTCATAGAGTTGTGATGATCTCATAAACAAGTTTACTAACAAGCCGATCATTACGTTTCACATTATCCTGACACGCAATAACAAGATTTATTCAGGGACTCACTTCGAATGTATCGTTCTGGCACAGACAGAGCTGCAATGACTTGTATTTTTGAAATCTCCTTTAAGTGTCAGTTTTGAACCTTGGTTCACATTATGCTTAGTTATTTTTTCCACAAATGTAATTTCATCAAGCAAAATAGAAATAACATTTTAGAAATCCATCACGAAAGTCTTTTTTTTTTCACTCCAGTTGTGGCGATTTCTTGCGACGTCCTGGGGGGACGCGACATTCGAGGGAGCTTAGCTACCAAGCACAGAAGAGTCTGGGAGGACACAAACATGTCCACTCCTCCGAATGAGCCGAATAAGGAGATATGCATTTTTGAGATATAAAAACCTTGTATTCTACCAACGCCCTTCTGTAGATTCTATTCATTATAGTAATGGACTTCAATCAGCAGAAAATTGCTTCTTAAAGAAAAGGAAATTATCCAACAATGAATTTCAGCTTCGTAAAGGAAAGATTGTTTAAAGTTAAATAAGATTTTCAATTAAAATCTATATGATTTTTAGTCTTCTTAATAGTGGAACGGGACAACAAATTGCTTTGCTTAAAAGAAAGAAGTAATATTGGTCAATCTGATAAAGCCATACCAATAACTTATTCGGGAATTTAAAAAATATATGGGTCACTATGAAAATGTTATAACACAATAGCTTGTGATGCGCAAGACACCCTGTTTTCATAATTTCCCTGAAATAATCAAGTCTTGAACCTGATGGCCAGTTATTTTTTTTTGTCATTTTTCTATTACGACGCATTTTCTCGTGGTAATATAGACCTGATTATTTCCATTCACTGAGCGTAAACATCATTTTGATACGTGGTTAGTAATGCGTTCACTATGATAGTCCCTTGACACGCGAACTCTAAGAGCAAACAAATTAACTTTTTTTTTTCAATCTTTCGTTTCTCTTTAAGCCACCTCTTCTTTTGTTCTCTCTCCCCATCTCTCTCTCTCTCTTTCTCCCTCTTTCTCTTTCTCCCTCAATCTCCTTATATATTTTCTTCTTTTCTCTCTCTCTCTCGCTGCTTATATATCATAATCCCCCCCTCTCTCTCTCTCTCTCGCTGAAAAGTAGGAGCATCTTGTTGCGCAGTATATAAGAGAAGTAATTTATTGACAACTATATTCTATTTCTAAAATAAATAATTTTTAGCAAATCACTAATACAATGTATATATTTCCCTGTTCTATATAATGAATAAATTTATGTATTACAAAACTGGCGCTTATCTATCACACCTCTGTGAAATACGCTTACAGGAATATTAACATATTATTTTACAAAAATGCATTTACAAACATGTACGAAATCCACATCTACAATTTCGTTTTCAATCATGCAACTATGGAAAAAATAGACAACCTATAACTGATGAAACCTATCTGATGAAAGTTCGAATCGATGCTGACGATGAGAACAAATGCAGTCTTGAAAGTATTAGATCTTGATATGTTGGGGAAAGTGACTTGGCTGAAAATTATACACACAGGAACTGTGCTGTTCAAAAGACCTTTTGCACCTTGAAAGGTGCACGCACTATACAGCAACATAATCGATTCTGATACCAATAGATAATATCCTTAAATAGTGCATCGCACCCCTTCATCTGCTAAGGACTTCCCTAGGACAACCATGAACCAAATAAGTTTCTTAATGGCTGTTCGCTGTTTAAGAGCCCATTCTCCACCTCTACCTTAGCTTCTCCCCCCCCCCCCCCAAAAAAAAAAAAAAGAGGAAAAAAATATTTAAAAGTTGACACGCCGCATCAGAGTGTAACACTACTCAACTTTCCCTGGAAATATATCATTAGCGCTAGGTTTCACTCGTCCTGTTAACTGATCAAATTTTATCAATTGAGTTTTGATCGGACCCTCGCCAACTTAGTCATAATTTCTACTTCTCTCTACACATCGTAATGATACGGCAGAATCCGCATAGCGACACTCTAGATTCTCAAATCTTAACGCATTTGAATTCTCGAGGGAACGTCTGTCGTAACGAAATTTTGTGACTTGTCACCGAAGTCCGACTGATGATGCACAAGGGGCGTCGATAGACCATTTCGTATGGAAGGGCAAATTTATTTGTTCCGTGATCTCGCGACTGTACTACTAGTCAGTCATTGACAGAGAAATATTTTATTTGTGAATATATTGGTGGCACTTTGTAAGAGATTTGTTCTAATCCTGCTCGATGATGGATTCTGACTTTTGATATCCTCTATCGATAAAATCGACATGATTAGATGATCCTAATCGGAAGAGGTTTTGCGATCGTTCACGGGTCACAAAATTGCGACGACCACAACGAAAAAAGAGGTGCGCGATAACTGTGAAACCGTATAAATATGAGGGCAGAAATCGAAGATAGCCTTATTAGGCAAGAAAGGAAAGAATTAAATAGTTTCAATCGTAAATGGTCTACAATGATTCATTTATACCTCATAATTCACAGTCTTGATACAATTAGAAGTCAAAATATAACAGGCTAAGTACTGTAATTGGAAACAAAACGAAGATTCTTTGAGTCGGCTAACTTTTTTTCGAATGCCATCCAACATCTTTAATCTTGTCAGCAGGCTACTCAAGCAGCTAACCCTCCCTACTATACTCGCACACCCTCACACACACTCTCTCCCTCCCCTCCCTTCTCTCTCTCTCTCTCTCTCTCTCTCTCTCTCTCCTCTCTCTCTCTCTCTCTCTCTCTCTATCTATCTATCTATCTACCTCTATCTCTATCTCTCTTCTCTTCTCTTTATACAAATTATTTTGTATAGATGGTGTGGTATTCATATTTGATGACAAATTTTAAATATTGACTACTACGTCAGAATTTCGCAGAAGGAGAATCAGTATGACAGACTAAAAAATGGGAGAAACATTTATTATCATGATTCGTGACATTCGGAAGCTTTCACAGCCTCCTCCATATCCTCGGAAACGATACTTCATTCTTGATTTATCAGTAGAATTTATTGATCACTTTCAGTTTTCATATCTTCTCATATTATTTTTGAAAGCCAGCGCAGGAAGCTAGAATAGGTCATCATGAGGTTATGTTGACATTGACATAACATTCGTAATCAGTGGCGTAGCTACGCGGGGCTAAAAGAAAAAAAAACGGAAAGAGAAATAGTGTGTGTGTGTGTGTGTGGGTGTGTGTGTGTGGCTGTGTGAGAGAGAGAGAGAGAGAGAGAGAGAGAGAGAGAGAGAGAGAATGGAAAGGGAACATGAAAGGAAGACGTTACAACCCCTTCCCGCCCCTCCTCCTAATCAATGGCCATGTTAAAGTGCATTATTTCATCTACCGAGTAAGTCCGGTACCCCTGAATGATGCCAGTGCCCCTCAAGTCTGTACCCAGCGCGCTACGCCACTGGCCATGATTATGAGGGTACGCGGATGTTCTACCCCCGGAACTACCATCCCGGAAAATTGACAACTATACCCCGCACAATAATCCTGATAATTACCCATGTAGGATAATTATTATGATGAAAACTCCACCTAATACCACAGTCACACCAACAATACCGACGCCAGACCGACAACAGACCGAACAAAAAATTACATTGCAGGCAATAGCCAAGAGTCGGTCGATTTGGAGTCGGTGTGGGGTCGGTGTGGGGTCGGTGTGGGGTCGGTGTGGGGTCGGTGTGGGGTCGGTTTGGCGGTATGACTGTGGTATAAGACGTTATGCCAGCCATATGGATAATTTTCTCGTCGCATATATATTGTTTCATCGACCAGTCACCACATAATAAGACATTATTATACTCATGAAAATGGCAAATTAAATCAAAGATAATTATGAACGTGGTCGTACTATTATTGATTATTGAAAACTAGAATAGCAATCACCCTGTGTTAAAAAAATGAATTAATGCCCTTCTACTCTCAGCAGACGTAACCACGATATATGACGACTATGAATGTATTTTAACAAAATTAATGATCTTGATCTAAATACCTTCTACAATGGAAGGGATCATATCATATCGTCGTCATCTTGATGTTAGGGATAAATCATCACGCGTAACATTGTTACATCAGTATCGTGTGAACGCAACTTTATCATCAGAAATATATTGATCTCTAATATTGACAATACCTCATTTCCTGGATCATAATATGAGTGACAGCGATTTATACAACCACAAATCATCGATCAATGGAAAATCACTAGGCGATAGCAAACATGCGACAAGCTCTTTAATTTCTTTCCATGAACTGTGGTGAGATGCTTAAAGCAAATTTAGACTAATATTCAGGAGGAAACAAACCGGTGACACCTCCTTTGTAGTCTCATTGTTGACAATCTGCAAAGCGTCAAACATACAGACAAAGAGATTGAAGCTGAAGTGCATAATAAAGAGGAAGATGTATGGTAAAATATGCATGGACGAACAAAAAGTGTATGAGGTGAAAAAAAATCGCTCAAATATGCATTGCTGGGAGCACTCGTCTTTTGTACGTTTATTTGAGCTTTCCGGTTTGGAAATATTGACGTTTCCTTACGGTTTGCGAGCAATCTTTTTGTTGATCGTTCTTGCTATTGCCGCCCTTTACCTGCATCTTTCATTGATTAAGATTTCGATGCTGGAGGGCGAAATGATATTCTGAATACCATTTTTTTTTTTCATTTTGATTTAACAATTAATCAGAAGCCAGGTGTTGGCTTCAAAATGCCGACCGATAACAAAAGGGGAAGTACCATTGTGAGATGAAAAGATTGACTTATAAATGATCATCCCTCTTTTGCTTTATGCGTGTAAAGTCATGCCACTCGCATGACTTACAAATAAATTTCTCATCCTTTTGAATAAGTGGGAAGGATTTGAAGGGGAAATTTTTAAATGCTTCTAAATTGAAGAGTGCGTGCTCTAATTGATATCAAATCAATTTTCACACTTTGATATCAGCAGTGACCTTGGTGTTCTTTTCTTGGTATATTAATAACTCATTCACCAAATATAATCCTGCTAAAGACATGCACCTTCAGTAACAAAAGGTTGAATTATTTCTGCCATTATACCACCTATTCATTGTTTATTTATACCAGCACCAATATCGCAATGGATATTCGAAAGATTACAATTAACTTGGTATACAATATTATGACACTAAGAAAAGATTAGCACATTGATAATTAGTCTCTTTTCAGTGTAAAATGATTTGGGTTCGTTTAACATGACCTTTCTTCATTATTTTTTCTTTCCGCTCTAATTTGAACTTTTTTGTTTCTAAACTATAAAATATATGAAGAATATTACATTTAAATTGTATGTAAACTTATTTGATAAGAATAAGCAAGAAATGTTATTGAAATCATACTTATTTGTAAAAACAAGGAAATGATACGTCGTCCTCTGAGATTTCAGTCAAAGAAATGCGGGATCGAACCCCAGCATACTTTACATGGAGAGATCATCAGTCATCGCTTTCGGTGAATGAGTTGTAAATCTAATGATAATCGTGTTTGTTTGTTTTTTTAATTCTCTGTTTTATTATCAAGCTTACTTTACATTGATATTCAACAAAGATGATGAATGGTGAGCTTGAATGTTCAAAATCATCACTTATGTTTTCCTGTACAATTACAATGTTTACATTATACCAATTAATGCTTTATTAATAATAAATCATAACCAAGTCCACTGAACGATGTTCTGTTATATCTATTTTTCAATTCATATATTTGTTATGTTCCTGTTCTTAATTTTCTTTTTTTTTTAATTGTAAAATATATACATGTTTGTGGAAATCAATAAAAACTTATCAAACTTACGATGATGAATACTTCCTTTTTCAGTTTTTCCCCAACCTTCATGATGACCCCTCTTGTACCTGACCAAGTTCGTTCACCTTTGTAATAAGACTTCAATCGCTCTTATCTGGAATTTCATATTTCTCATCGCTGCCCAGAATGTTAATCCATGTAGGCAGCTGCACATGAAGCTTATGTTGTATTCCTGGGAAAGACATGGAATTTCCGTCAAAAATCCACGTAATTCGAGGTTTTTATTCGCATAAGATTAGCCGAGACTTGTTGTGGATATCGCAATGTGTACTGGATATGGCAGGTTCCCAGAAGGGACATGCTGTATTAGGACCCATGTTTTAAAGTTAAAGTGATAGATGATAAAACAAAAAGAGTAGAACATACATGTAACAAAGAAAGAAGCTCTCCCATACAGACATCTGCCCCTCCTTCTCATGAATCAACCCTTTCACCCAGTACTTCAAAATGATGAGTAGGTTAAGATATTAATTTTCAAAATAACCAAGAGCATTGGCAATTATAAATGGCAACCATTAAAGAGTTTGATATGGTTGTGAAAGTTTTTTCTTCTTGTTGTAATTAATTTATAGAATGAAAGAAGGAATATCCATGAAATTTTAAAGGCAAAAGAACAACGTTTTATAATGTAAGGTGTAACTTTAATTTCCACAAAACATAATAATAAGAACTCTCTCTCTCTCTCTCTCTCTCTCTCTCGCTCTGTCTGTCTTTCTGTCCCTCTGTGTGTGTGTCTCTCTCAGCCCCCCCCCCCCCCCATTCACACATCAGTAGAAGGAGGTGCCTCGTCGACATTCGTATTTTCCTATTTGAGAAGTTTTTTAATGAGTTTAGACAAGACTACAGTTGTTGTTTATATCTACAATGCGACCCTTTTCTTTTCTTTTTTTTTAAATAGATTTTCAGGTTCCAGAGGTCTCTCGAGGAATGCCAGATAAAGAGAATTCAGTGTTGTGAATTCCAGCCTCATATTTTCCACCGGTGAGTCGGCTGCCTTTTAATTCATTATTTACTTGCTCATTACTCAGGTATTAAACATTTCCTACAAAAGTCGCCTGACAGATATTGTTTACTTTAGTATTGAACATTCAATGCAAGCTTTGTGTTTGTTCCTGTGAAATTTCATTTTCCGTCATCAGAACTCAAGGCTCCCTTCACTTGTGCAATGTTTAACAATGATATACATTATTTTGGTGTACGGCATATACGTCATCTTAATTTATGATATCGGGCACCATAATTGTTATTCTTCAAAAATTATTTTCTTGTAAAGCATCTACATTTTTGAGAGAAGCAGTAGCTTTAATAGCGTTTTAGGTGCTTGCTATTTAACATGCTCCACACCTTTTTACATGCGACAAACGATAGGGAAAGGCAACCAAGCACGAGAAGAAAAGGAAAGCGATATGTCAGGGTCATGAAAGATAAACCAAGATGATAATGATACATCCTTCAGACAAGAGAGGTATACCTGGAAAGAAGTGAAAGTTAAATATTCTTTCAGATAAACGATCAGGCTCAATTACGACCTAGTCTCTTGACCCTCAAGGGTAGCATATATATCAGTAAACGTCAGGTAGAACTGAAGATGGCGGAGTCGCCCTTCCAGGTTGTATATTGTATTGAGTTGATTTGTGCAATGTTAAAGGCATTATTTAACATTTATGAAAGTGGTTAAATATTGCATGAATCTCTATACGCATGTTTGAACAAAATCTTGAAGAAAATTATTTAAAGAAAGAAAAAAAGAAATTGACCACTATTCTCCGGACAACCGCATATTATAGATCATTTGCAGGATTGATTTAGTTCACTTTTCTTGGCCTTCACAGGGAGGGGTGTACCCCGGATCCATTCTATTCTGTATACGCCACTGGGTTTGAATGGGAAGTTAATGTAAACCAGTCAATTTGTTAGAGAAAATTAGAATAGAGGATCGAGGCTCATTGAACCCTTTGATATTGATCATGGTGGATCTCTCCACACACCAACTACACATACACACTCACGCAGTGGTTGGGGAAAAGGGATTTTAAAGAAGGGAATGAGATGAGTAGAAAGGGAGACAGGATATAGCAGAGATGAAGAGAAAGAGAGCGGGGGGGGGGGTGTTAGGCTTATACATGTGGCAAAGAATGAGAGCAATGAGAGATACAGCTGAAAGAGAGAAAGAGAGACAGAGAGACAGAGGGAGAGGGGGAGGGGGAGGGGTAGGGGTGGGGGAGGGGATTCTTAACTTCTAAAGACCCTATAGACTTAGTACGCTCTCTCCAAATTCCATCGGGAAAACAGTTTGTTGAGTCCCTGGCTAAGATTCGTGATTTGTTTACGATGTCCAGGCACTGCACCTATACCTAGATTACCAAGTACAATAATCTGCCTCTTCACAATTGAAGAAAAAAAAACACTTTCCGCCCTTAAGATGACAGAATCGTGTTTCCAATCCTAATAAAATAACAAGTGAATACACTGAACGACTACAAAAACACACTGTTTGATTGTCAGTTCCTTGTCAGATGTTTTCAAAATAATATATTTAAGACAACCAAACTCCAACAAATATCGTTGCTATGTCATTTTTCGCTGCCCTGCAGCCACCTTTAATATAATGCAGAAAATTGAGACCAAATTAAATATTGCCTGCCAGAGAGAGTGCGAAACGATCGAACAACACTGTCATTTGCGAAATAAGATTTTGTTCAAATGATACGCGCGCCTTATTTTTTTCCCCTCCAATTCCGGTCATCGTGCACCTCGTCTTCAGTAGATGTTAACTTAGCTGGATTTATGTAATTTCTTTGTAAAGACAATAACACATTAAAATATGTGAACATAATCATTTTTATAATCTATATCCACAAATTTTCTGAGGACCTACAAACTTTTCTTCTTTCTCTCTCTCTCTCTCTATCTCGATCTCTCGAGCTCTCCTCCCTCCATCTTTTTGCATCTATGCATCCATTTTCATACTCTCTCCGAGTCACCTCACTCTGTCTCTGAGTATTGTGTCTATCTTTGTGACTGCCTATGTATTTTGTCTCTCTGTCTCTCTCTCTCTCTTTCTCTCTCTTTCTCTCTCTTTCTCTCTGTCTCTCTGTCTCTCTGTGTCTCTTTCTAGCTGAGCATATGTATTGACTGCCCCTCTCTCTTTCTGTTTTTTTTTTCCTCTTCCTCATGCACAGATGCGTATAAGTCTCTGTTTCACTATGCATCTCTCTAAAAAAAAAAATATAATATAAAAAATTAGGAGAGATCAAGACATTCTTTGTTTGTTGTTTGTTTTTATTTCCTTATAAAATGACACATATAAATACATATTTACAAAACAAAAAATAATAGCGGTCATAGATACAAAATATGATAATGATATAGGTAATTTTTAAGTATATAAAACATACGGCTGGTAGTCCATATTCAGCTGCAATATTATGGATTGCTGCTGGTCTTCCATGGATAATTACCTTACATTAAAAATAATTACCTTAAATTATTATAGCAAGTTGACCAAAAGTAAAACACCCATCCAAATCCAATACACTCAGCCCCACCCCCACTAAGAGAAACATTGGGTGATTTCAAGTTTGGTGTTGGTGTTGGTGTTAGTGTTGGTGTTGAGAGCGTGAATTGGGCTGCTAATTCTAGCCCCAACACCGAATTCGGGTTTATAAAAATAATACCAATCGCATTATTGATAGCTCAACACCTAGTGAAGTAAATCCCAGCACCAGCTTTATTTCAGGTTCGGTGTTGTGGCTGGTGCTAGTTTTGCCCCAACACCAACACCAGCTTTCAACACCGAACTTGAATTCACCCATTCTGTTCTGCTCCTATATTCATATATTTCTGTGCGGGTAAATGTGGTCTCTCTCTCTCTCTCTCTCTCTCTCTCTCTCTCTCTCTCTCTCTCTTTCTCTCTCTTTCTCTCTTTTTCCTATGGCTCTTTGTCTCTATATCTCTCATACTCTTATAGTCCACCTCTATAGGCCATGTGCAAATAAATGTTTGCTTCTATCAAAACCATGTCTTTAGCCGGAGAGAATGTCAGACAGATTGGGTTCTGATAACACACACTGCGACCAATCTCCATCATCCTAATCCTGTCACCTTGAAGGCATAATTCTGTCAAGAATAACAAAATGTCTACAAAACATCAACATCATACAATTAATCTTGACTATTATTCGCTTTCACATGATCTTCCTTTCGTTCTTATCTAAGCATACTTGTCATTTTTTATACTTGTAACCTATTTGTTATCTTATGCTCCTTTCTCATTTTCCCTAATCCTTTCACCGTTAATATGCATATTTCCGTGAGATTTTACTGTCCGTTTATTCCTCTACCATTCCCATCTTCGCTGTATTTTGTGGGTTTATCATTGAATATTAACAAGAACCTTTAGCAAATTCTTAACTAAAGTCGTTCAGTTTGTCTTTTTATTTTCTATGTCTGTATTTTTATTGTCTTCTATCTGTCTCTACCGAACCAAGGGCCCTCGTGTCTTTTTGTAATCACCCTTTTTGCTATTATATTTTCCTTCATTATTCGTTACAACTGAAATCCTGCAGCGTGCAGAATTGTACCCTCCCCTTGTTTTCCTGTCATATTCGGTATAATTTATTACTATCCATCTGTCGGTCACTCTCGCGTTATTCTCTTTATAACCATATTCACACAGCGGCGTCGCTAGATAGGATGGGATGTCACAACCCCCTCATAATAAACAAAAACGTGCCGACAAATTTGGTATTTCTTGAGCCCTTATTTTTTATCGCAAAAATTGACTATTAAAAAAAATTGGGGGCTAGTTGGAAAATTATCGGTTGACCCCTCCCCTAGCGCTCAAAATGGTCTAGCGACGCCCTTCCATCCATGTGCGCAATCTGTCCATGGGAATGATTTCAGATGTGATATGAACTCTCCATACTTACTGGGCCGTGATGGTCAACAGCAAGCTGGAGATTATTCAGTCTGGAACATGAGAAGATCTGGGGGGAAAAGGGAAAGATTAAGAGATGGTAGCGAGAGAGCTGCGTGATTTTCGCTTCGATCGAGTCCTGTACAAATATGACAGGGTCTCACCTCATCATCAAAGCGCTGTTACCTGTTATGAAACTGTCAAAATATTATCGACGAAGCTTCCAAATACACGCTTTGGGATTCCAGGTGATAATCATTGTCATGGGATGGGTGGACACGCGCATTAACCATGGACGCTAGATGTCAATATCATCCATGCCAAGGAATCCAACCTGCTTTCTGTTATTAGATACACCAATAAAAATGGAAATGTCCACTAGCGCAATTCGATTTGAGAGCCTTGTGAAAATATTTGAGGGAAACGTAAGAAACTCAAAACATTCTTCCTGTTTCAACATGAAGTCGTGAAGATTAAAAGATACTGCGGCAAAATAAGGATAGCCGAACAAACTTGGGGTTCGTTTTTTTTTCCCACATGATGGTAGTCATCCTGTCCTATCATGCGGTTACATGGGCATGATGGGTGATAATGATCGACAGACACTAATGAAGCTACGAGAATGTGTTCTGAAAATTGCTACGACAAAATTGGAGAAATATTTTCTCTGGCACGTCGCCCATAATAATCACAAGTTGTTGTTTTTTTTCCTTCAATATTAAAAAAAAACAAAAAATAAATAAAACTCTTATCAAATGATATGCACTCCCGCTTAAAGCTGTATAATAGAAAATTAAAGTAATATTTCATGAAAATATGGAACGGAGTTGGTTTTCAGGTTATACAATATAAACATAAACCTATCCTTGCCCATTATTGTCTAAACATGAATTCATGGGACTAACATTACTGGTTACCACCTCCCTCTGCTCCGAATTCTGGCTATTCCATATAGGCTTATATGTCACAACCGATATTTTTTCACATGTTATTATATCGACGCAGCTAATACGAATTATTTTTTTTATACAACCCCCCCCCCCGAAAAAAATCATCTGCATGTTTTATTTATCTTTGTGGGTTTTGTGTGCGTGTGACTGTGGCGAAGAGCTTTCAACATGGTGAAAAAAAACATGATATCAGATAATAAGACAAGACTCAATCGTCATATATAACACCCTTTCTCACCTGAATGGCATTGTAATCTACTTCTGATCTGGGATAATTCGAGGATTAACGCTATGATCAGCTCATTTAATCCCCTATCATCCATGCTTGAGCGCTCATATCACATTATTATCGTGATCTCATAAGCCTCCTTCTTCTGTTTCTACCTTTACCTCTCTGTTTTGTTCATATCATATCGTATAATTCGTATCGCAATAATGAAGAGTGCAAAATTACAGATCTCTCTGGACTAAAAGAGGATCACAGTTCGCATAGAAAGTTGAACAAGAAAAGATTTTAGAAGCAACTTTTCCAATGAAAAGCCTTCTATAATCTATTTCAAAATTTGCTTAATCTAAGTCAAACCACTCCGTATTAGAAATATTACATTCTAGCTCAGCTGCCCAGTTTCTTTTTACAGTTTATCTCGCCTCATCTCGAAGACCCCCTTCCTCAGTACCTTTTCTGGTATTGTCCCGTCCGTACTTTGCCCTTGCTAATGTAGTACCATGCACACAGAGATAGAGAAGGGGTGCAAGGAGGGCTAGGATAGGGAGGAGGATGGTGGGAGGGGGTAGCACCTCGGCAATAAGCCCCTCTCTCCACACCTTTCTATCTTTCCTTCCCGCCTTCAACGCTGAATTACGGCGCCGATAGACGCACTAAATCCATGCAGGTGCATGTTTGGGAGCATAGGGTTAGTTTTCCGGCCGAAGAATTTCTGAATACAGATTTCTACATCAGTCAAATGTTCTTTGATCTTATATAGTTATCATACAAACTGAAAAAATATATCCTCTACTTTTGTAGGTTGAAACACTAACACAATCATGTCCATTTTGATGTTGGCCTTTTCCAAAGCATGCTTTAACAATATCCCAACATCAATTTGTCTTGGGCTTGATGCAATGAAAAACAATTTTTTTAAACATAGTGATATTGTATGTATTCGAAAGAACGAGAACCATTTTATCATGTTTAAAGAGCAAATGAGAGGTATAGTGGGTAAAGAGGACAATGAAAAAAAAAATAGCAGAGGGAGAAATAACAAGAAAAATAATAAAAATAGTGGAGGGAAGGGTAATATAGAATAGAAAGAATTCCGATGATTCCATCTTCTCCTTATACATGAGTCGGTTAAATCCTGTAGTGCTCAAAGTGCATGAGCATTATATCGTGTTTGTAGGGCATGTAGGCTATCACTAGATCGCTTGAAGTCACATGTGAGAAGCACTCGCTTTGATGATAATCCAATATTTGAGTTTCCACTCGGCCAACAGCACATCAGATCACCTACCAGAATAATGAAGAGAAAGAAAGGTATCGCGTTTCCTACAAAACTTCAAATGACACCGCCATTTTTCTTGATTGTCTCCATCATCCCCCGTTTCTCCTCCATCCCTCGCCTCCCCCTTTCTTTCTTTCGCTTGCGTATTAGTATTCCAACGTGAATATCATATTTAGACGCGAATCTTTACTTCTCTCTCTCTCTCTCTCTGTCTATTTATCCCCTCTATCCCCACCCCATCCTCTCTCCCTCCCCCTCTCTCTTTCTCTCTATCTCTTTCTTTTCTCTCGCTCCTCTCGCCGCCCTCTCCCTGTCTCAAAACCGTCACAATTTTCAAGTCAATTTTTGTCAATTTTTATCAATTTCCCCTCCCATGTATTTATTTAATCCTTACTCTCTCTTTACCCCCCCCCCCCATCTCTCTCTCTCTCTCCTTCTCCCCCCCCCCCTCCCCCATTCCTCCTCTTTCCACCTCTCGCTCTCTACTCCTCCCTCTCTCCCCCGTCTGAGCCTCACCCTCAGTAGGTGCTAATTTCTGAGAGGCTTTTAAACTTTCCGCCAGCTCACCTGCCTGGAATGTGATATGAAGCCAGGTATTGGAATGCTTTACTCACACAAGGCAGATTTAAATTCAGGTGCAGCTTTTAAAGGTAGAATCTCATTAAAACCAGTTTCAAATTCTGGTTCACTTGTTAAAGGCAGATTCTCTCAAATATATTTTTAGTAAAAGAAGATACTACGCATATCCTTTGTCGTCAAATTGATAAAGCGATATTTTTTTTAGGTCGTGTAAGTTATTTTTCAAGTACTGCAGATCTTTTTTATGCAATATAACACTTAGTATTCATCTGCATCACCATCTTTGCATTCGCTTTAATAAATATATAGCAAGTTTTACGCAAGTTTTACATATTTGGCAATGTTTGTGTTAATACCACTTGCATCCTTTTTTATTGTTTATACACGTATATTGTTTATTATGGTGTTCGCATAAATGTATTTGATAGCAAATTCATGTAGAAACTGTGGACTGGGAAATTATATTCGGCTCCGTGTTTGCAAAGGTGACAACATCTTCGGGAAAGAAAGAGAATGCGACTTGAACCTGTATCTACCTGGAGGGCTGATTGACAACCGTTATCCAATACTCGACTTACTTGCACAGGTGTGGCGAATGTCACGGATGATACCGTCCCTCCTAGCCATCAGTGACCGAGTATACCTGCTCAAAACAAACCGTGTGGTCATCAGAACCTATAGGAAACTGTCATACAGAGGTCTGGGTTCAAGCCTCGAGAAGTAGAACATCTTTTAGGGGGCAGACATGTAAAGCAAAAATAGTGGATGTTGCGGAGAGTTGCGGAGATTGACGATGTCTCCTCCGTGGTTCTATACATATCACCCTGTCAGATGAACATTTCAAATCATGCACAGTGAGGGGTCTTTCATGTTTTTTGTTTTTGTTTTGTTTTTTGTTTTTTGTTTTTTCAGTGGTTAGAGAGACGCCCATTGGAGAGCATAATTTTGTTCCAAAGACAAATTATTTGAATTGGAAAACTTATCAAGTTATCAAGTAGTAATTTAAAGAATTGTATATTCCATGGATAAGAAAGCGACGGTTGCATGATCTAATAATATAAACCTATAGACGTGCTTTCATTATCACGAACTTTACACATGCCCTTTGTAACATATCTGAACTTTAAAAAATCATATTTATGGGCATCGATTTAAAGAAATATCTTAACTCATCGAATTCTGACTGAAATCTTTTAAATCAGATTTCGGGAAGAGTCAAAAAGCCACACATCGAGTCACAAGTGCTACGACATCCTACACTCATGACACTAGAACATAGTTGCGAACCATATATCTACGAATCATTAAACTAATTCGTAATTGTAATGAACATTCAAATATCCACTGTTTCTACATAACAAATTGTAGAAAACTATAGTTATCAGAACAATTTTTTTTGCGATAATTATACAAATAAAAGTTTATAAGCACACAAAGTTCAATTAACACGAAGATGGGAAATACTTGGAGCATGACTCAGGACCAATGTGAAGCTGTCACCTGTTTTTTGCCTAAAAATTGCCTGATTTTTTTTTCCTAATGTGCCCCGCATTATTATTTCTCTTTTTCAAATTTTCCCAGCCTACGTGTAACAGTGGATACAGCACCAAATATTGACAAAGGTTTCTTGCAAACATATCACTGAAAATGCTAACCAAGAAAGGAGACAAACGATTAGAACGGGTGAAAAAAAAACTATTCTAATTGCTGGGACAAAGAAAAGATTGTAAAGAGTTGGAAAAATGGAAGCTAATTTGACAAGCATCCTTCGCAAATATTCCACCAGAGAAGCATAATGTTTACCCAGTTTCCTCACAAGAGTACGCGATGGGTGTGAAATTCTTGAGCAGTTTATCTCTCTTTTTTATGTCTGTATTTTTCATTATTTTTTATCAAGAATTGTGATGGAAAGGGCTGGTAAAGACCATTTTATAATCTTCCTTTTTGAAATAACCATTGAAGTGATATTGTTGATTTGCATATAAATGTTATAATAATTAAATTACTGCATGCAACCCTGGAAAGACATCAGTCGGTCTTGAAGAAATTTTTTTTTTGGGGGGGGGGGGTAAAAAAAAGTTTTAATTTTCTTTTCAGTAATAATATAAATTGCGCAGAGCAATACTAATCAGTAGGAATCACAGTTTGCCTTTGAGTAATAATTGCCTAGCTGGCAGCTGGCAAGCTGGAAAATGATCACGTTATTTAAAGCTTCTGAAAATCATTACAGACATCGCTTTCAAATTCGAGATGATAAAGTACAACTTTTAACATGATAGTCCCGATTAACCGTATCTTCAGGATAAGATATTTCCTTGTTTCAATCCAATATTCTTCTAACTATGTTGACGATATATTTCGAGTGTATTGCGCCACTCAGGGACTCTTTGGTATTATGTCCCGCCAGAATATTCAGCCGAATTAAAGTTCCAAGTTCGACCTTCTCCTTCTGATTTGAGGACCGATTTTCCTCCGACTGTCACCCTCTTTCTATCGCCGAGAGTATCCTAATCAGATTTTGAAGAAGAAGAAGAAGAAGAGCGAGTCTCTCGGTCAGGAGGTGTGATGTAGTTCGAAGACATGAAATCCATCCTCACTCTCCTCTCCTCTTCTTGCTAGGAGTTTGAGATAGTGTGCGTCTCGAGACCTTTGCTTTGAAACTTTGAAGTAACATCTTAACTTTGAATGTTTATTATCTTATATGAGTAATAAGTATCACTCATATAGCAAAAATATGTGATGGTGAATGGTGAAGGTGACATGACTTGTGTGGTTGTTAGTCAACACTTTATCTCGCTTTTATGTAGTTTGTTTTAGGGCACCAAGCTTTTTTGCTTAAAAAAAAAAAACTTTGAACACATTAACTTTGTTTTGCGTGCATATTCTACCCGTCTTGTCTTGCAATCCAGGTATAAAGTGAAAAAAAAAATACCGAAAACACTGAGTTTACGTACAACCAAAACGGTATAATATTGTATGCAAAACCGAAGAAAACATATTGTTCTCAAATGTGGCTAGACGCCAACGAACTCGGAAAACTTCAAAGGCTTAAAACTAGTTCAGACCTGAATAAGAAACGGGATTAAAAAAGTTTAACTACAACCCTTCAAAAGATTCCCCCTCATTTTCAAGCAATCATCGACGAAGAAAACATATTTTGCGAGGAGATTTCTGACGACGATTGAAATTTTAGCACATGTGGAAAAATAAGGCGGGAAAAGAACTTCCGAAAACATTCTTAGGTTTTCTTGATTGTATTCAGTTTGCACCAATCCCTCTGGCGGGCCACATTAAAGGATTTAAGATTTCGATGTGGCATGCAAGGTTTAAATACATCGCAATCTTTCTGAATTTACCACCAAAAAAAAAGCCGAAGAAAGAAATGGAAAATCAAAACAAGAAACTGATAATACTATGGGTGTAAGGGAGAATATTGAGAGGAAGAGAGAGAAAGAGAGAGAGAGAAAGAGAGAGAGAGAAGGAGAGAGGGAGAAGGGGAAAAGTTAGAGAAGTAAAGAAATAGAAGGAGATGGGAAGATGGAGGAAGAGAGAGAGAGAGAGAGAGAGAGAGAGAGATGTAGAAGAGAAGAGGAGAAAATCTTAGTAAATCCATGATGGGGTTTTTGACCTAGATATTTCGGCTCTTCATCTGCTGGAAAATGGTGTCAATCCTTACAAACAAAACGAGAAACCGTTCCACAGTGAACAAATACTCGGGCCCAAATCCCCTTGCCCTGTGTTCGGTTTCACATGGCATCGCCCACGGATTTACACTCCCATGTTTTCTTGCTTCCACAGCTCTCCTCTCTCCCTACCTCTCTCCAGGTCTGGCTTTCTACGGTTTGCTTGGATCGATCCAAGCTTTGCACGTGAAGGTAAAGCATTTACAGGGATTGTGGTAGGGGGGGGGGGGGGGGGGGGGGGGCTCAAATTACATATCTTATGATGGGGTAGAGAAAGGGGGTTCGATAAAGGTAATAAAAACGGTTTTAACAGGGAAATACTTTCAATCTGATATTTCATTCGTCTTTTTGGTCTATGGTGAGGGGATCTGCAACACCATATTTTTTATTAAGAAATTAAAAACACAAAGAAAAAGAACAAAAACACTCCACCAAACGTACCAAAAAAGTGTAGATTCTGAGGGCTTATTGCCCTTATCTGCCTATGTAATGGGAAGGGGTATACAAGACACTTATGAGATGTGGATGTACATCATTCAGAATTGTTTATGAAAGATAGCCACCATTCAACCAGAGGACCTTGTTATTCTCACTGATGAATCTACATCTTATCCCTATAAAGTAGCTATTTTCTCGTATTTTTTTATCTGCTATAATGTCTGAAAAACTCTTCATATAAGGATAAAAGGAAATGCACTTTTTATACTAACCTACCAAGGAATATGTTCAGAAGTGTCCCCGTGGACACGTTATTCATTAAAAATTATTTTGCAGCAGCTGCAAATATTTTATTATTTTCTTTATTATGATTTAATTTGTGATTGTTTGATTTTTGTTCTGAAATGGTAAAGTTGGTGTCACCCCCATCAAAAAAGATCTAGCGATGCCTCTGAATGTGTTCTATGTTTTGTGTTTTTAATACCGTTTTATTAATCAAGATGGCTGACACGTATTTTCATAGTTTGGAGCATGCATTCATGCCTGTTCATGAATTTCGTGACATCGAAGATGATCAGACAAAGGCAAACGAGATCTGTCGTTTTGCTCGATATTACATTTGCTCAGAAAAACTCGAATTTCA
Source organism: Heliocidaris tuberculata (assembly GCA_025618425.1). Lineage (NCBI taxonomy): Eukaryota > Metazoa > Echinodermata > Echinoidea > Camarodonta > Echinometridae > Heliocidaris > Heliocidaris tuberculata. The sequence continues at coordinate 67,492,468 of CM046832.1, read as the reverse complement.
CCGTAACATCATTCTAAAATTACAGAACAAGCAAAGTGATAAATGGCTGTGAAATCGGCGTGTACGAGACCAGCCCGAATGACGTTAATCAACTGTCTGCGGCAAGGTTCTTTGAAATTTTCTGGAGATATTTGTTCTTTTCAGTAATATAAAATCGACTTGCGGGAGATGGATGGCGAAAAAGAATTAATGAAAATAGATCGACATGATAGCTAAGTGTTCAATATTTATATGCTTCCATAGACATGAAATAGTATTCAACGACTGCAAAATTGAAAGACACTGTCGGTGGAGCCAGAAGCAAAGAGACACAGTCCTTAAACTTTTCTATAAGCTTACCGTCAAAACCATACTAAAAGTTCATAATTTTCGCTATTACCAAGTGTTACTTTTCAATACTTTATAAACAAAATATATCTTCAAAATCGAAGAACCACTGATATCTTAAAGATGCCTTAATGGTAAGTTCTTCTGAAAGAACGGAAAAATCAGAGAAGAAGATTGGTGAAAGTCTGAATAAATCGGACAAGTAATAAGAGAGTTATGAATTTTTGAAAGTTGTAATCGCTATACATAATGCATGTAATGCATGGGAATTTCAAATTGACCGAAAAACCGCCGAATCGGTAACGTCTCTGTGATGTAGTGATGGACAACTCCTCCATTTGCTCCAACACACAAAATAACTAAAATAATGTCATTTTTTCAAAATGTATTACTCAGCAGGATTTTTTTTTTTTTTTAATGAGAACCTATAAAAATATGCTATGTACAATTATATATTTCAAGTACAGCCCCGAGAGAAAAGGCGCTAAGGAGAAAACCGCAAATTAATGCTATTTTAGTATACGACAAACGGGAGAGATGACCGCCAATAATTATGTCATATTCCACTCTCCAAATTGTCACTTTGAGATTCGCATACATTTAAAGATCTCATTTTTCAAACATCCATAACTTTCTTATTCCTTGTCCGATTTTTTCAAACTGTCCCCATCCTGTTTTTCTCATTTTTTCCTGCTTTCACACAAATCATCGTATTACCAAGGTTGGATTGCCCTATAACATTAGCCATACATAGTGGAGGTATATAGGCATGACAAACAACATTAATTCCCATTCGCCATTATAATGTGAGTATAAACTTACAGGAAGGGACATTTCCAAGTATGGACAGTGCCCTTCTTATTTTTCAAAAGTGCCCTTTCTGAAGCTCCTATCAAATTTTCACATTTTTACTTGAAAAGACTTGAAAGAACTCATTTCACACTGAGTGATGTGCTAATAATGTTTTCCATGAATATTAATTTTTAATGAATAATTGCAGATAAGGAGTATCAACCGCTCATGATTTTTCTATATTTTGAGCAGTTTTGATGACATTATCAGTCAACCGCTCTTCTTTCCTTGAAGTCAGCGGGCAGTCTTACCCCGAGCATCCCGGTGTGGATGAAGGTCAAAGTTGAATATTTTGGGCCTCAAGCAATGTGTAATTCAAGATACTTCAAACAGTCATTTCAGGGAAAGTATAAGCTTGCAACCCTGAGACAATCACCACGTCTGTTATCCGTCTGATGTTCCTCTTCATAATTCTAAAGAATCAAATATGTCAAAGATTGTTCTTTTCATCGTCACCCGTTTCTTTGAAGTTACAATTTTGATTTTGATCTCTTCATAAACATCTAGTTCCGTTTTCATCACAAGTTTTCCCATTACCCGGCAAGCTGTACTGTAGATTGGGAGGGGGGGGGGATTGCCGTTGAAAAGATTGTTATGCATGGAACGAAGTGTAATTTTCATCATGTAACAATAACAATAATAATAATATAGATTTCTAAAGCGCATTTTCTGATGCAAATGTCACCCAAGGCGCTACGATATTGGTTTTAACAAAAAAGAATTAACATAAATAGGCTACATGAAGAGTCGAAGTAAGTATAAAGTAAGCATGTAAGTAGAAACTTTTAAATACACGGACAGAAAATACCGGAAAAAGCTGTGGATGGGACTTACCCATTTGATGCACTGGTAATATGAATTCTTCTATATTGGAGTTCATTTTCTCTTACTTTTGTCACTCGCTTTTATTTTATTTTTAAAAAAAATTCACTCTTCAAACCTATACAAAACTCAAGTTGTTTTTTTACTTGAATAAGCTTTATAGTATTTTTTTCATCAATTTATTTAGACACTTATAAAAATGAATATAAAGAGATAAAACCGTACAAGAGCGTTTTTTTGAAATGACGAGGTAATTCACCGTCCCCTTTTCATCTCCTACCCACCCCCTCCCTCTCTCTATCTAACTGTAATTCTTTTCGCTCTTTCGCTTTATCAGTATTTTCTGTTTCTTTGTTTTTCTCTGCATGACTCTGCTGCTATATGTCTGCCTATCGTCTATCTCTCTCCCTCTCACGCGCTCTTTCTCTCTCTCTCTCTCTCTCGTTTTCCTTTTTTTTTAACCTCTATACCAACGAAAGGTGTGCAACATGGAAAACTGCACTTGTCAGGGATTTTATATTATCTTTTTAGCGACGAATAATTGCATTCATTCTCTCCAAAATAACATTAATTTCTACATTACCACTGAGCATGTATAAAAATAAACCTCAGCATCAGCGAGATTTTGATTGGCTGATATGCCAAACGTACGCGCCGCCCGCCGTGCGGACACATACCAAACTTCGCGGGAAGTTCGCGCCGTAGACCAATGACCTTCTAGTATGAAACTTAGCTGTATAGTCTAACAGAAACATACCCTAATCTTATGTTGATATGTCAGAAGATCCACTTAGGCCTATTTATTTCAAATAGGCCAGTATACTAGCAGAGTTTTGTAATTGATGAAATTGACATTGTTAATACACTTTTAATGACTGATTGTCGATGCCGAGCAGATGCCATTTGTTTTCTATTCTTGAATATACGAGCAAGGAGTAATTTTCACGAGATGAAATTTGCATAATTATATTGTAAAATTCTGACCAAATTTCTAAGCATTTTTTTTTTCAAAAGCTTTTGTATGACAACCGAACTTTTTTTTAATTTTTTTTTATCCGTATTTCACTTTTTTTTCCAGACAATCTGACAATCATCTTTTGGGGCATACAATCATGTAGATATGAGGGGAATTGGAATACTTTCCGGATTACCATGATAATAATTATGCAGTAAAAAGGGGAATATCATTCACAACACTGAGCATACAGGAATTTGCAAGTAGTTTATAGACAACAAGAATGGTTTTTGTTGTTGTTTTAGGGAGAATATTAACAAATTCTAAAATTATCAAAAGCGGAAACTTTAGGACAAATTACGTGAAAGGTCATGTTGAAAGAAAATAGAGAAAAGATTGTTTTGCGGTTATAGGCATGAGGTACTGCCATATACTTTAGTTATTGAAAATTTATACAAATCATCATTATAATGAAACTTGATAGGAAAATGACAATGAAACTAGATAACTAAAAAAAAAAAAATGATAACATGACAAAAGATGGAAGGGGAAGCTGTCATCGGGGAAGGGCCTAAAAATAAACTTTCCGCAAATAAAGACATCTCTCTAGACAAACAAAATCTTCAATCTTGTAGATGATGTGATAAAAGGCCAAATTGACAGTTTGTTTGTCTAAAGAAAGAACATCTATTGAAGGTCAACCGTTTTGACCAATACAAAAATGAATTTCGTAAGGGAAAAGAAACCCAATATAAAAATGTAAGAATACAAAATTTATTTGATTTAAAAGGGAAATTTGTATCAAACTAGAGCAATGTGGTATAGAAAGTGTACTTCAGACAAAAGTGTTATTTTCACCCAACTTAAATCAGAGTAGCGTTGTTTCCACCACCTTATACGCACCCTTTTGCGGAGGGAAGGGCACGTACTTTCAGTGATTTTGAAAAAAAATAAGAGGGTGAGCCCCCCTCCTTTCCCCTATCTTTCGTATACCTCTCATAATGTAAGGAACAACTTTTTTTTTTTTTTTTACGGAATACCTTTTCGCACCTTCAAAGTTCACACACAGTGTGTGGTCTAATCAGCGTCACAAATTCAGTTACAGTGCGAATGCCATTTCTCACCATTTTTGTTATGCCAATATCCGTATATCCATGGCAACATACCATTTACTGATGATGAATACACGTTGCCATGGGCTAAGAGCTTTTAGCTAAACTTTGCCTTATGATTCGCATGGATATATTTTAGTTTTAAAATGTTGGAATTTATGACAGACTTTTTGCAAAACCGTTAGGAAATTGCTGTTTTTTAATCATTATTACAATTTTTAAATGAAATTAAAGATTAATTTCACAGATGCAAAACTTGTGTGCAACAAATTTGCAAATCATATTTATTGGACTTTTATGCGTGTTTCAAATTGATTTTCATGATTTTTGCCAATAAGAAGCTATGTATCACAGCAAATACCAACTACCTATCATTGATAAAATGAGTAATTTACAACTTTGTTATTTACGATTTTATGTTGCAAATACTTTTTGCGTATAAGGCGTACAAACATCATACCGAGCAACACAGACACATGACAGATGTAGTCATCCTACAGAATTATGTTATATGCGAAAAAATTATTTCTGTATTTGATAAAAATTTAGGTTAAAGAAAAAGCCTACTCCAAATACTCACTTCAGATTCAGATTCAGATTCAGATTCAAATTCAGATTCAAAATACATTTATTTCCTTCTCATAATCAAATGAATACAAAAATGAAATGTAAATTCACAAAAAAACATCGTGGAGAAGGCGAAGGTCCCAGGAAGCACGTGGCTTGTGGTGGGGTCGCCTTTACAATACATATTTACATATATAATAATATACAGCAATTATAGCATACACAAAAAATCTGAAATATAAAAAAGGGGGAAAAAATCTGCACTATGTGCTACTGACTATATTGTACGAAGTATATGTATTTTTTGTAATACGAGTAAATGTATAGAGTGAAGGGCATGTTTTAATAAGAGTCGTTTAAGTTGTTCCAGAGTTTGGGACCAGAAAACGAATATTTTGTTGAAACACAACTGTTTTAAGTCTAGGAATATGAATATCTCTCACAGATCTTGTTGGATAACTATGAAAATTACAATTAAAATCAAACAAATTACAAAACTGTTTCGGGGAATATTTGTAAATATACACTTTTACATAAAAAGCACTGTTGGTAGCTTACAATATATTCAAATGTTAACAGTCTCAAGCAGTGGCGGATATTTGTTACGCAATTCTATTTATCAGGAGGGGGGGGGGGGGAGCGATGAGGCAAAGAATTTCCTGCATATTTCCGTCCATGGTCATGAAATATTTAATGTAGTTTGTTCCTCTGATTTTTCTCCTGCTTTTCCCCTTTTTGATTTCTTAACACATTTACTCATAAACGCTTGGGAAAGATTAATTTCTGGAAATAATTCACCCAGTTTCTTGTTATATTTTCTCCCTTGTGAAAGTATAGCAAAGCGTTTAAAATTTCATGAAAGAGCGAACTATATTTAGCAAATGTATTATACATGTACAGTGTACAATACTCGCAAGTTTATGATTCTACATATATATAATTATTATACAAGGTGTACCCGTTGGCCGTATATGCACTCTTGCCTGTACTCTATATCACAATGGTAATCCAATCATAGCCTGTGTGGCATTTCATTCGACATTTAAACCATAATCCTGTTTCACTCATATTCGATGAAAACTGTCTGACAAGATTTAGGCAGTCCCTTTCTAAATCCTTCTACATAATTAATTTAACGGATTATTCAAAGGTTCCCGTCAATGGTATCATCCTATGCTTTTAGAATTCTAGTACAAATATGATGGAATATAGACATGACAAAATAAAAACGTGTATAAAATTTGCTATAAAATTAAATTATATATTGCACTTCATCATTATTTTTCATCATTTCATGTTTTTTGTACAAAAAGTATTCATTGCGCATATTCTATTTATAATATTTTTTTGACATACTAGAACAGTTTCATTACAGAATATACTGTTTGAATATTTTCAAACAGAGATTGTTAGATTCTGTCTCAACAGGTCTCGTGTAGTTCAGATTGTTTTATGTACCTTATAACGTCAAACATGCTTAAATGTGACGTATCCCACGGTGTGGCTATAAACACGTAGTAAATGTCAAATATTCTAAATCGATCTTAGAAATTTTAAAAAGCGATAACAGTCTAAAGGACAGGGGCGTGTCAAGTGAAAATCTAATTTACTGGTCCAATTACAAGTCACCATCATAATCAATTTCCCCACGTAGAAACTCACAGCCAATGCCAAAATGTTCAAAGATTAAACTATGGCCGATATAAACTGTATTACTACACCTTTATGATACCGAATTGTCAATAGTTGGTCTGGTCCAGTGAAATGCAAAATAAGAACAGTGATCAAGTCACTTATATACAGTCTCGTTTGAGTACGTAGCCGAATAAAAAAAGGCAAATTGAAGATTCGAACAAAATTAGAACATTCATGAGAGCGCTCTATATACACGAAATAAAGAAAACATTAACGCACATGACAGACAACATAATTAGCAGAACTACCTGTAGCAGACAAACTGTTAATAAGTGAGAGAAATTATTTCCACGTAATATACAGGTACAACCACTGGAAGTAATTAGTCAGTGGGTTGGGGTAAGCAACAACAACAACAAAAAAAGAAAAATAAACTAACACAAATGGGTTCCTCCATTTATTTTGCCTCCTCATTCCCTCAAGCGATACCAATGGAAAAGATCGCATATACTATCAACATGATCAAACATACATGCGAAGGAAATTCGCATATTTTACTAACAAAAAGAATATCTCTTGTTATCGTCAAATAGTTTATCATCATTATAAGATCTACGTTAGCATCCGATTTATTGTTTTTATAAAATTAGAATATTTCCAAATATTTAGTTCCAAAAGTATAAATGTCATCGCATAAAGATCTTATATTTTTAACAAATTTTTAAAGTAAAAATATAAGTGGTAATTGTATATAAATAAATTTTTCTAAGAGAGTGCTTGCAAAAAATTCAAGAAAATCATCTCTTCCTTTTAAAAGGGAATTTAGCTTATTTTATATTTTCTTTTTAATCTCTGTTGGGTGTAAGGAAAAAGTTAAATATTATTGGCCGCATTAGGGCCTAATCTACAAATATTTTTTCTTGGTCTTACAAATAGTGTTCATTTATTTATTTTATTTCATTTTACTTATTTTTTGTTTTTTGTTTTGTTTTGTTTTGTTTTTTTCGTTTTTTTTTTTTTTGGGGGGGGGGTTGTTGGTTGTAGCCTCGAGAATGTTACTGGCTGTTTTTTAATAGTCTAAACAATAGCATTTAAAAACAGAGTTAACCGATAACGGAAATGTCTTTGTATACGAATGGTTTGCAACTTAAGGAGGGAGGGGATCTTTAAAGTCACTATTTAACATGCAATAACGATTATTACGAGGCCCTCGGACAGGAACGGTCACTTGTCTGTGACTTCCCCTCTCTCCACCCGACCAGGCGTCAGACATGGGCGCATAAATTCTCTTCAGCTACTTCGTCTGTTTCCGCCCCTGTCTCCGAAAACGACTTCTTTAAGGAGACTTAATTTGGCGCGAATTGGTGATGGCATTAACTGCGTGTACTCATTTCCCTGTAAGCTTGGCTAACTTAATTCATACAAATTTGACTGGCGTGTTGAATAGAAGAATGATTGTTTACTCCGCCTGCACAACCGGGGGAGAAATAATAACTATAAAAAAAAATATGTGTGTGTGTGTGAGAGAGAGAGAGCAAGAGGGATAGCGAGAGAATGGGAGGAAGAATGAGATAGAGAGAGAAATAAGAAAATGATGAAATATGAATAAATAAGGGAATGAGAGGGAGAGAGAGGGGGAGAGAGGGAGAGAGAGGGAATGAGAGGGAGAGAGAGAGAGAGGGAGAGAGAGAGAGGGGGGGGGGGGGGGGGGAGTAAAGAGGAGGAGAAAAGTACCGTACCGGACACAGAAAATGAATACAAGAGGCGATGTAAATGGAAAAGCAAAATTGCTAATCATAAAGAAGCTAAAAAGAAAGCAAAGAGAAATTTAAAACGCCAAGATCTCAAGTAATGGCCAAAATTACAAACGACAAGTTCTTTTCCTGACCTCGATAACTGAGTGGCGACACAGTAACTTTGAGTCGACCTCGCTTGATTTCAGGGTATAATTTCATTAAACCACATTTTAGTGCAAAATCATCGCAGATATAATTTTATACCATGAACCATGTACTATGTACCACAATCTCATATGCCGTAACTTTATTTGGTCATTTTTGTATCGAATATATACAATATTTCTTCGTATGATAATGAATACTATCTTATAACGGCCATGCTCAGAAAATGTTTTAATTACACTGATAAAATTATACCTGACGTGTTATTGAATGTGTTATATGGAAATTACTGTTGGCTATCCCTACCTACATATGCGATTGTTGTTTTATTTTCTATATAAAAAAAGAAAATGGAAAGGAAATTGCCAAATTGTATATTTCATACTCACTGTGAAAACAGATTAGAAAAGTAGCGTAACCACTTAAAAACAAACAAACAAGCAATTTATAGTATTTGCCTTTAACTTCACTGCGTTTCTTTCTTTCTTTTTTTCCTTCAAAGTATATGCATCAGATCAAACAAACAAGGGATGGGTTTGGACGGGGTGGTGTGATAAATGTATTTGAATGCAAGTCATTATCTAACAAGTTCAAATGTAAACAACCTTTTACGATAAGTCAGAGATGTCGAAATTGATTTACGCCTACACAATCTTTTTAAAACCAAAACCATCCACGCTTGAATTGTGTCATTTAATGAAAGAAATCAAGGTAGAAAAGAAGGAGATAGGGAGGGGAGGGTGTAGAAATAGAGAGGGAGGGGTGAGGGAGAGGCAGTCTGAGAAGGAGAGAAGATTGTTAGAGACAGAAAGAAAGAAAAGAAGACAGAAAGAAAGAAAATAGAAGAAAGCATTAAAAGAGAGTGAGAAAGACAGACAGACCGACTATAAGACAAAAGAGAGGAAAGTCAAAGATATAAACAAAAGACGAACGGAAAGACGGACGGAAAATATTGGGGGGGGGGGGCAAACATATCATTTCCCCCCCCCCCCCCAATAAATCCGGAGGTGTAAAATAAAATAAGGAAAAACTGATGTAAAACTCGGGAAATGAAACCTACCAAACAATGAAATACAAAAAGGTTTTACACGGTCAGACTTCAATTTCGCCGCGCGCTTCGCGCGCAAATTCTCCAATTTTTACTGCGTCATGTAACCGTGGAGAAGCTGTTTTTAAGAGGCGTTCCAAAAAATCATGACGCCATTAAAAACGTTCTGAACATACATAATTCAATTCAAAGTTTAAATTTTCATATTTATTTAGTTTTTTCTCTATTTGTTCATATTTTATTAGTGTTTATTTTTTCTATTATTTTGTGTCATATCTTCTCTACTCAATTTGCTGTTATGTAAGATATATTTTCCCATCATTTTGTCGTTTTCCATGTGATATTTAATTCCATGTTCTGTTCATGATATCGATATGCATACTTTATTTAAGTTCAAATTACCATCATATCTTTATCAAGGCTATGATGATCAGAGGCAGCGCTCCGGGGAAGTGGCCCCCTCACTTTTTCAAGTACCCCCAAAGTGCCCCTTTTCATAGTTGATAAGTTCCTTTTTCTTCGTATAGTGCCCCTTTTTATTTCTAATCAGTGTCCTTTTTACCTTCTGATGAGTGCCCCTTTTAACCTCAGAAATAAGTGCCCCTTTTTTTTCTGATAAATGCGACATCGGTAGATACTATATGGGTATGTATAAAGTCCACAAAGAAGCCTTATACATATAGCTCCATATAATCAGAGAGGCTTCATAACAATACATTCCCCTACTGATATCAATAGTGAGGCAGTGGAGCAGGGGGTAGGAGGGGCCCAATGCCCTAAATTATACAGAATGAGCAGTGCTCCTAAATTATAAAAGGAACAAGGACAATTTTTTTCTAAATTTTTTCCAAAGCTCACTCGCTACGCTCGCTCGCATTTACTATTATCTTCTTATCATATTAGGAAAATATAATTCAACACACGTTGCCTTCAGCGTTAGAAATAAATCTTAAAGTTTTTGCTCGCTCGCTTCGCTCGCTCGCAAATGAATAATCAGGCTATTACACTCAAGTGCAAAGTAGTTTTTATCTAGAACCATGTTAAGATAGAAACAATAGCGTGTCGAAAATGATCCTCGGTTGTGTATTGATCAGAATGTACCGGTATACTAATGTTTCGAAGTGGTATTTTTCGCCTTGTTTCCACCCTTTGTAGGTGCTGCTTTTTGTTGGTGCCCCCCCCCCCACTTTAAAAGACGCACCGCCGCCCCTGATGATGATTGAATTGAGTGCGAAATGATCATCGTTCCGATAGGCTGTCTTGCCCCCCCCCCAATCCGAAAAACGGATCGACGCCCCTGAGAGAGAGAGAGAGAGCGAGAGGAATGATAGTGGAATAGATATAGAGAGAGGGGGACAGATGGCGAGAGATATAGAGAGAGAAAGAGAGAGGAATAGCATCTAAAAATTGTAATACGTATTGTCGCGACACTACTCTTGTCGTCTTGGTCAAAAGGCATTGCGGCGCCATCTCGTCCTTAGCCATGTTAGCAGAGGTACATTAGAAGGCTACAATAATCTTCGGTCACTATACCCAGACTAACAAGCCATTGTCACAAATATTTAGTGCTCTTCCTTTTGTCGTTGACCGGGAAGGGGTGGAGATTCACAAAAGATAAAGAAAAGGAAATATGATGTCGACAGAGCAGGTTCGACCTCCAAAAAAGATTTGAAGCGTGACCATGGGTCTCTCGTCGATGACTGATTAGATTGAGAACTAGAATAGTCATTGTGTATTGTGGATGGTCAACCTAAACTCATGGTCATTGCATGATCGACCAATTTGAACAATGAAAAGAATTACGAATTCAGCTCAATACTTCTACGACTTTCTCGTGCTTAACTTGTCTGCCGGGCAATATGGAATGGCTCACAATTCTTAAAACAAATCCCCCTGTATTTTGAAGTAAGTTTCTTGTTACACATTAACAACATCCCTTGAACAAGCAAATCTATAAAAAAAAAAAAAAAAGGGGGGGGGGATCATCAACAACAATAGCAATAAACAAAAAAACAAACAGGCAGCAAACGACACAAGTCTCTGGCGACAATTGCTCTGCAGTCAATGTCCTACACTAGTCGAATTCTGAACTTCAATTAACCCTGGACCCAACATTATACCTAACCCTAACACTAACATTATATACTTCCACTAAATAAAGCACAATGCATTCAGAGCAATTGTCTCGGGAGCAAATATCGGATTTCCAAGTTTTGGAGAAGGGGAGTATCTAATAGAATATCATTAGTAAGAGGTACAAATTTTCGTTTCAAATATGATTTTATACATTTGCTTTGAGTTTCTCCATCGCCTCCCCTCATTAAGGCTAATGTTATAGAGGAGTATGTCACATCATAATGAATACTATAGTGATCGAGGATATTAATAATGAGTTGACTTATAGCATCTGGGGTTTCCCCTTTTCTTTCATACCAATGGTACGTGATAATACAAGAGCTTGGATCGGTTACAGAGATCACTGTTTATGTATGAATTTGAATGCCATCCAACTGGGATATTTTTCATATGATATAATCATAACTGATCACATTACGAATCATCGGTTTTCTGTTTAATATATAATACGGTATTCCATAAGATCATATGGAAATAACCAGCTAAAGGGGAAAAAGCTCATAATAATTTGATACACTCTTCTACGGTAACACAGTTTTGATCGTTCGTTGATTTAACATGTATGTTAATGATGACGTATTTTCTTTTCAAGATCATGACCAGTTTAAGAGTCTGAATTTCATTTATCCCCCACCCATTGTTTACTTAATGTAAAGGAAGTGTTTTGTGGAGCATGTTATGTTCATAATTTATTAGATCGGAATTTTTTGAGGTATGGTTAATGAAATGATTTAATTTCAATAATTAGAACTTTTATATTTATACTGCATTAACATAAAGTGAAAAATAAATAAATCCTTCTCTTTCTCCTTGTTACAAAAAGTAATCTTGAAAGGGTGTCTCAACACGAAAAAGATTAATTATAGAATTATATTTAGAAGTGCATTGGCTGAGGATCTCAAGATTCTTTTTTTTAAAGAATTATAAAGAGCCTAGAAATTGAGATAATGAATGCTGAATAGAAATTTTAAAAATTATTCATCGATTGATTCCGCTCGCTTTCCCGCCAAATGAGTTTGACTCTATAAGCATGATAAAATGCCGACGTCACAATGCACTACATGGTTGTGAGATGTTCAATTATCAACGACCCTATGTCAACATCACGACCGTATGGCCGCCATCGACGGGCTACTCTGGAAATGAGAGAACATTCTCATGATGACGTCACCGTGGCTTAAAGTACAGGCAACCCTCCCCAGTAAACACCATGGCGAATCTGTTGGCATTGATTTTCATTTTGAGACGCACATTTCTATGAAGAGGGTGCTAAGAAGGGGTCTCGGCGTCTGGATGAGGGGTCAAACAGTTTCTGATGTTAGGTGCCGCGGGATAGGAGATAGAGCAGAAGGAAATAGAATGAATTATGCAGATATCATGAAATCTCAAGAGCATTCTTGACATTTGGCAACTCATCTTTTGGGGTTTTCTTCCTCTTTTTATAGCTTTCTTCTTTATTCCTTTTCTTTTGTCTCTACATCTTCCCATTTCCATCATTTCTATGTTATTCCGTCATTATTTCGACATTTGCCGTTGAAAGGTATTAATCAGAAAAGCTTTAAAGTTGTGGCACCCCTATAAACCCTTGCGCCTATTCAATGATGGTACCATTTTAGTTAGAGACCCAGAGAGATTTGAATAGCTGACATGATGCAACTATTCTCCTTGTTTTCTCACTAGATCCCTCTTAGCACTAGCGTATAAGTCAAGGAGGGAGGAGAATTTCCCTCCCCAAACGGCTATTGGATACATAAAGAGTTTATCGGTATACAATATTTTCAAAGTCCGTCGAAAAATGTGAGTGTATTATTGATATTCAATTTTTCAGCCAATGTTGCTCGGGCTGACCCCCATAATTATATCTCACACACTTTGTATCTTCCCGCCCCCTACCCTCTCTCCAATTAAAGCAAATTTAAGAGAACTCATCTATTTGAAAGCAAGATCTAATGATACATGGATACTTTTTCAAAAGTAAAATCTGATGATCTTGGACCAGCATGATTATTGCACGAAACAGCCCAGCAAATTATGTGTCCACATCAGTCCATCTTCATTTCTAGCATCATCACCTTATTACAAGGGAATTTAACACCTCTATATAGTCATCATGTTCATTAGCAGTGTCATTAATATTCAAATTATCAAACACGACATGCATTACTGTATGCGTAACATGATATGACATGCGACTACCTTAGGGTCTGGGCAAAGCATGTTGTATGACGCTGCAGGTATGAGTCATGATTATGGGTCTTCCGAAAAAGATTTCAGGTGTGTTTCAAGGTTGGATGATATCCATAATGAGCAGAGGGACTAGAAGGGGGTAACTGCACTTTTATGCAATCATTACCTAAAAAGTGCGATGATATCAAACGATATGTGTTCAGTTTACAACATAATCCGCGTCGCTATAGAGAGAATGTGTGAGTGTGTGGGGGGGGGGGGGGGAAACATCCCACTCATTTTTTTTTTCCGTTGGCAAATCTAGGATTTGCAGTGCTTTTCGGTAAATTGCAAAAATCTGACCACTTCCTTGCTTACCCTTGTCGACAAATGTTGGAAATTCGGTCCGACCCCCCCCCCCCCCTTTATTCAGAATGATCTAATAACGCCCTGTCACCACCCATCCGAACCCAACACAACCTCCTATAGTTTACTATCTATCTTTCTTTCTCTACCTTTATACTTATGATTTATCCACCTGCTACATTTTTTTGGGGGGGGGAGGGGTGGTCTCAAGTAATTTCCTGGTACCTGTATGCCTGCATGTATCTCCTACCTCTTCAATGTTGAGAGATGAGAGAGTTAATGAAGCTGCTTTGCACCTAAGTGGTTTATTCCTAGATGTCTGTATGGTGTTTTTTTCTTGTTTTACAAAAGGGGGGCAAAAGATGGGGATGTAAATTTCAGTAAAATTCGTTCAAGATCAGAGTAAGGTTACCATTAAAGATGAAATATTTGATTTGATTTGATTTATTTTCTTCTGCATTCATATAAGTACAACTTTTTTTTGGTAACATATATAAAATAAAATACAAAAGGAATTTTTGACAATGAATCATAAATAAACAAGTATATGTAACAATCATTTTTCAAAAACAAACACGAAATGATAGATTTTCAAAGCAGAATGGATAAATAATTGAAATCCTAGATTAAAAGCATAATGACGATGATGTTGATAATGAAATGATGATGATGATGATGATGATGATGATGATGATGATGATGATGATGATGATAACAGTGATGATGATGATGATATTCTGGGAGAGAATTCCACAGTTCTGGACCATGGTGTCTTATAGATCTATGGGCATTGAACAATAAGTAACTTTGGGTTGACTAGATGAAGATTGGAGGAATTGCGAGTAGGGTAGGAGTGAATAGTGTTATTTAAAGTATAAAAGTTTTGAAATGAAAGAGGGAGCATGTCATTTAGATACTTAAATATAAACAGTAATTATGTTTAATCCATCGGCTAAATATTATCATTACGTGGAATAAGACACTTGTGTCCATGTACCACCCGAGACTACCGTCATGATAGTTTTATTCAAATGTTAATGTAGCTGATATCATAATATCTGACGATTCGGGAATCGATTTATTAATGACATGGTTTAGGGGCATGAAGGAATGAAGTTGGACGTAGTATGCCTACAGATGCAGTCAGAACATAGACTAAATTGCTTTATTTTGGGGGTTGCTGTCCATTCATAGGTATACTATTTATATTTTGGGGGCATCCGATATTTTGAAACATTAATCATGAACCAAATCCCAAGTAAGAAAAACATTTTCTCTTTAAGAATCTCATTTTGTTAATGATTCCCCAAGTTCGTTTGCAAAACACAATGAAAAATCAAAGGATTACTGACCCCCCCCCCCCCCCCCCCTCCGTAGTATAGGCCTACGCCACTGATGGGCGGGGGTCGGCCAAGGAAAATACGGTTTGGGAGGTAAGGGATCAGGTAGAGTAAGGACAAATAGCGGATCATCATGAAGATAATCGTAGATAAAGGAAATACATTGAAATGTAAATGTGTACCCTATTATGACTCACTGCATGTTGATGATGATGTAAGATGCATACCTGTCCGAGCTGGCGGTAAGCCCGTGTGAAGGTATAATGTGCATATGGCTATGTGTGTGCACATACCTGGGAAATTACGAATTATGCATTCCCGCTCAAACATGTCCAGTTAGCCTCAGCTAGTCTAGAAATAGATGCTCCATTTATAAACTCGAGCGTCCATTTAGTCAGTACATTCCGAACTACTTAGATATTGTATTTTCTTTCATCTTTCCTAACAATAATTGATATGACTGGGATCACATGATTCGTTACAGTCAGTAAGGATCAGATTGGCAGAAATTGTTATGTTTAGGCATAATAGTCATGATAGTTTATAGTTTATCAAGGATATTATGAAATCGCATTTGATCTCTATCAATGATTTAACAGCAGTTATGCTTTTATGCTGATATATACATACACTCTAAAAACTTAAGTGTTAAATCGCCATTCAAAAGGGCCGAGGAGTGACAACTTTTTCAAAATGGTAGATCAACTCTTTTAAACTGCTGGATTCAGCCTTTATAGTGTTGTATCCAGAATGTTAAAAGTGTTAATCTATAATTTTGAAAAAGTTGTCACTCCTCGGCCCTTTTAAATGGTGATTTAACACTTTAGTTTTTAGAGTATATATATATATATATATATATATATACATACATACATATTACAATCTCTATAAAGTTATATATAAATATAGATTTCAATCTTATAAAGCATGTATGGAAAATCTGTAGTATGCTATCTATATAACTAGACGTCATTCGTTTTAACTATTAGCAAAGTCCACAAATTAAAAATATGGAACAAAAGATTACAATGGAATCATAAGTATTGTGTAAACTCATATTGAAATTAAAATACGACGTGAATGTGTTTCATAGCCACTCCTCTTTCCTCAGTGCTGTTGGACATAGATTTATCAATGACACATTAATGATTAAAAGGAAGTAAGATTAGATGAATAAAATTACTAATAATACAAATACATGTATTTACTTTGATGGATAATCAACATGAGTAATCGATACACTTATTCAATATAATTATAGGCCTACACGTCACTTCATTATTGCAAAGAGGGGATAGGCCTATGTACGAATCGTGGAGTGTTGAATTCCATCTTTCAAAGGAAATTAATCAGATGTGAGGAGGTGATGGCAACGGAATTCGTAAGAGATTTGCTATAATTGTTTAAGTTCCTTTTGCTTTGGCAATCTTACAGATTACATTGACCACAAGCTAATGACTTGAGTCGTCAACCTTCCCCCCTCTCGGACTCTGTCTCCTTTATTTCTTCTGTTTAATCCCGTCATACACACTTGTTCACAAACACACATCCAAGCAAATTAATTTGTAAGGCTGAAGTTTGTATGATTTTAAGTCAGATTGTCTGAGCACCTTTCAGAAGAAATAAATGGGACAAAGTTATCAGACTTTCGTTGACAGGACGTAGTTCCCCAGCGAATTAAGAAAGTGTAGATATTCAAACGCGGGAAGGGGAAGGCAAAGGGGTAGGCCGGAAGTCACAGACGGGAAATGAATCATGGGATTGGGCATCGCCCACCATATATTTATCGCATTCTGACGTTTCTTCATCTTTCTGTTTCCTGGATATTTTTTGACTATTTTCCTAACGTTCTTTGGTCTTTGCATCCTTTTGTCATTTACTGGGATTAGAGATATGACAAAATGAACTAATTGCGACTTGATCTGAACCATGTGTTAACTGTCATTTTCTATAAGAGCCCACTGACACATTTATATTGACAAGGAATGAAAGAGATTAGACAAGTATGATACTTTTTTTCAGTTGCATTACAATCAGGTTATTAAATGTTAAAGTACTAATTCATTTTAAATTATTGTTCTGTTATAGTGAATAGGCTCTTTCTTAAAGATGTTTTACAAACAAGATTATAAACGGAAAAACATCAGAATAAAATGATACATATTATGCCCAGTATTGTGACTAAGAACTGCATTCCTTATTCAAGAAATAGAAGTTGTTTATGACAGTGAAGATCAGCCAAAGTTGTCAATATATTATAAGCATACACCCTTCTTTCATATTTTTGTAGGCCTGTTACATTTTGAGGAATTTTAGTGAAAATAATATAGTAATAACATCATTGTAAGGCCCATGTCCCATATTTCTTGTCGAATGCGGTATACTAAAATATTAATATAAATGAAATGTTACTATAATATATAATACTAACATTTTATTGATATGAATATTTTGTAGAACTTTCATATGCCTTTTGCTTTTTATTTGTACCTTAAAACAAAAGAGCATTAATTTCATGAGGTAGCTCAGGTGTTTATTTAGTTCTTCGTTGTTAATCCAGGAGCATTTTTCTCACAACGAATACTCAGTATAATCACACTCATTCATTTGAAAGGAAATTTCATCCAATTATTCAGATACATCGTTTTATTATAGAAGGCAAGTACTTTATAGAAAAGTAAAAATAAACCATCACTGAACACTCGCGCATCCTGCCAACCCCTCCCTGTTGTATTATTGACCCCCATATCTTAAAAGATTTCTACACGCCTAAATACCTCTGATTTAATTCTACAGAGATTGCGCGCAAGAGTAGCGATGCGCGACCGTGCAGACCGCGTTCGATCAGATGGAGCTGTTACTCCATGTGTCATCATACCGCATCTTCATCTTCTTCCAACACCACTACTACCACCACCTCCACCACCACCACCACCATCATCACCATCACCGACGCCCTTACTCATTTATTCTATATACCATATAATGTGCGAGTAAGCATGAACAGATAATAGTTGACAAAGAGATGATGAAGGCATATAGATGAACGATCAATAATAGCGATCCTAAAAGATGAGGTCTATTGATTTCTATAGAGGTGTTTAAGTTAAGGCCGGTCCAATCGCCGGTAACACAGCAATAACTATAACTATAACTGGCTCCAAAATAAGACTTTTGAAGTTTATGTGTTTATTATTATATGAAGTAAATGTGTGTTGCAGGTACTATCTTCACCAGTTTATGCTAATGAGTGTCAAGCACTGATTTTGTCGGTCCGTGGCATCATAATTATAACCGATATTTATACTCTTTGCTTCATATATTTCAGGAAACCAATTAGGATTTTTTCATGCAGGGGCGGCGCCAGGTTATTTTGATAGGAGAGGCAAGACGACCTAAAGATGACGTCATATTTTTTCTCCATTAAATAACAGGGGTAATATAGAGTTATATGTTTAAGACCTCTCTTTTTAATACTCCTCTTTCTTCTTTCTTCCCTTTTCTTCCTCCTTTTCTTCTTTTTTCTTTTTTTTTCTTTTTTCACTACTTGAAAAATCATAGGGGGGCGGTCGCCCCCTCTGCCCCCCCTGTAGCGCATCCCCTGTTTTCATGTTTTAGTTATCTGTATCGTTGCTGATCAGATGTGACCGGCCCTTTATGATGGATTGAAGGCAAGCGGTAGGAAACTGATTTTTTGTTGTTGCATTTATAATATTTTTATCGGACTGCATTTAAAAATGTAATAATGGACAAGATGTTGGAACATTCTTACATAGTCAGTTCATTTTGATAATGAACATTCTTTTGAGCCCCTGCTCTGAAATATAATGATTTATCAGAGGTGCAGATGTTACATTGCGTGATTTTGAGAGCAAGAAAACTTCAAACTAAACGTTACTATAATATATTTTTTTATATATATTTAAGCTTTTCTTACATTGATATAAAAGCGTATTACATGTGTCATCTAATTGATATGTATGCATGTTTATAATACAGATCAGTGCTTCTACCCCATCCCTCCCATAAATACACACAACACACACCCACACGCCCACACACACCCTCACGCTCACATACTCACAAGTATGGTAATTTTTGGCGTAAACGCGGTTCTTGCTATAATGGGCGCAATTTGGATACGGACCTGCGCGCACATAGTACATCCTCCCTCTCTGAGGTGTTTTTGATGCATTTATGGTGTAAAAAGAGGCGATCTGATTATTACAGTCATATTTAGGGTTACAGTTTGGGATGCTCTGCGAAGCTTTACGCTTATTCGATTATAGTTATGCATTGATACTTCCGCGGATTAGTTCATCGTCCATCGTCGAAATCACGGCCATCTGTTCAAGAATGGGGTGACGAAAATTACACGAGGCTCGGCTGAGCTGTGCTAATGGTGTTTGACGATATCGTGCCAGCTTCAGAAAACCCATTACAATTAACACGTTTTATAAATGATTTTGTGTATAAAATTAACGAATAATACGATATTTTCAGTGTTGAACAAAAACTAAAAACAAATTAATATGATCAATTATATTCGATATATATATATCTCTCGCTTCAAGGGATTTTTTTCCCCTTCTTCTAAACAGTAATGGGAAATATTAGATCGGTATAACAACAGTGTTGATGATGATAATAATAACCAAACACCAACAACAATAATAGATAACTGGAAAATTACACAACTTGAGGTGTACAACTTTTTAATAACCTTTACAAAAATTTAAATCATCATGAAGATTTTTTTTTGCTTAGAAACTATACAATAGCAAAAACTATATCGGTAATTTCCTCTTATGGAGAGGCATTCTCTTACTTAATTATCTATTTATCTTTCAATTTGAATTATCATTAATCAATATCAAGGAACAATTTTCTGATTTTAACAAAAAATTATAGATAAGTACTATATTGACATTTGCCTTTAGAGTTGGTAT
Source organism: Heliocidaris tuberculata (assembly GCA_025618425.1). NCBI lineage: Eukaryota > Metazoa > Echinodermata > Echinoidea > Camarodonta > Echinometridae > Heliocidaris > Heliocidaris tuberculata. Next base: position 67,472,292 of record CM046832.1, on the reverse strand, counting down.
CAAAATATCATTACCAATTTTCAATATATAGGGGAGAAGATGCTCGCCTTGCCTCGTCATCAGACTTAATCGCTACATCAGTGATTGAGTGGCACATCATCAATATCATAATAATTATCCTTTGTCACAGTTATGGGCATTGAAAAATCCTTTTGTCCATTCTGGATCCATCTTTTTAGAGGTTGAGTAAATTTGCTGAAAGGTTTACTCAATTTCTCGCTTCGTGTTTGCACCTCCATCATGTGCCTGGTGTGAGAAGAGGATGGTTGATAGTCTCAGAAATCCAGGCGTGGTAGGTTAGAGAAATGAGAGGATTATACGGATCAGCGTACTTTATCAGGATGTCGAATATGACTGATAATTTTAGTTTTGATTTTATGAAAGATTATTTTTTTTATTGTGTTCTTCTTAACAACATTATGATTTCAGGTATTATTCTCCCCGGCCCTCCCACCTGGATGGAGGGAAGCAATGGGCATGAAATGCCTTACTCAAAGAATAAGTGCCATGCTGGGGATCGAACCTACAACCTCTGCATCCCCAGTCAAGTGATTAAACCCCTCGACTACGACACATTTTAATTTACAAGGCGTATTATTAAGTATTAATTTAATGGACTGGTTTGAAATGTATAGAATCCCTACAGAATCCGATCTTTGTTAGATGATAACCTCCTCAAGTCAGAGCGGATGCTAGTTGTCATTTTACTGCACATACCATTAAAAATTTGTATGTCCGACAAACTTCATGCTCAATAATAAAAGCAGTTAATGTGTATAGGCGACATGGGATTGGCTTTCAGAAACAATATCGACTACATTCAGTGGGAAACACGTAAGCCTTTATATTAATAGCAAACCATTGCGATTGCAATACTATATTCAATGTTTAGTAGGCCTATAGTTTTCGTATATAGATTAGACTAGTATTTGAAGTTATATCCATGAGTTGGAGAGGCGTACCATGCGTTATCCCACCCCTACGATGCCCCCTTCCAAAGTTGCCTCTGATTAACTATCCCATTTCAGTTACCAGAATCACCGCAGCGCTGGAGGGACTGTGGCGAATTAAGGGGGACTTGCCCACCTCCCTGTCATCCCCCTAAACACACACACGCGCGCGCGCAATCGCATATCAAAAAAAATAGATCAAAAAGAAAACGAAGTGGAGAGGAGCTATTAGGAAGAAAAATGTGAAAATAAGAAAAATTTCCTTATCCTGGAACAGGAGATATGCCTACCGGGCCCCCTCCTAGATCCTTCCCTGGTCGGTTACTCCACCCCCTTGCATTTCATCCAACTACCAAGGTCAGGTTACCCCCCCCCCCCCCCCCTCCATGACTGGCCGCACGCTACGCCACTGTGTAATGTTATACGCCCGATATCCCACTAGGCGTAGCAAAGCAGGCGTAATTTTCGGCCAGGGACAACGGTATTCTCTGATGGGTTCCCTGCTGAGCGACAAGCGGGTCTGCGAGGACAAACTAGGCTGGCGTTTACCTGGCGTGTTACCTGAGTATCAAGTGACAATTTGATTGACGTGCACAGCAGAGCTTCGCCGTGTGGGCCCCCGTAAGGTATGCACAGGGACACCACAGCGCGCAGCATGCACGTACGGTTTGGAGGTGAGTCTTTCGAGCCCTACCCGACCCCTTCTCGCTGCCGATTGGAGGGCATGTTATTTAGTCATCCCAACCTTGTCACACCCGCGTGTGAGCTGACAAAAACATAAAGAGAAAGGGAGTTTTAAAAAAAAGATATAGTAATGAAAGAAAAAGGAGAGGGAAAAGAAAAATAATAGAGCACACGACGGGTGCTCATCATCATTTTCCTCTTGGTTTTGCATCTCGCGAGGAAGGAGGTATGTACTTACCTGGGGACGGGCCGTGAGGACCTGGTGTCTATGCACGTAGGCTATTAAAAGGGGATTCTTCTTCTTTCACTCAACAACCACAATCACTCTCTCACACTCTACATCAGCGTGTGTACCATATCACTTCTAAAGAGAGCCGCTGACGCATCTCTGTCGCACCTTAGCGAGGCCTCCCGCCGTGCTTGGATGCATGCTAATATCACAGAAACTTGTGTGGACCTTACTTTCTGCTCACCAAGACGGCACCTTTTTTTCCCCTTCACTTTTTCCCCCTCAAAGCTATCGGCGGAATTCCAGGTGTGCCATCTACTACTTATAAAGAGACAGCGCATCCAAAGAGGAAAGACGGGGAAGTACACAGCCTCTCAGAGTATTTACGAATTAAATGTACTTTTATTTGAACAATAATATTGGATGAATGCGTGCTTTGGGATTTTCATTCTCTCTTGGCAAAGGGTTCTCTCTGTAAATGTCCACTCTGTGAATAAATCGTAGATTCGACCTCACTCTGTTTGACTATCAGATCGATGAGCGGTGCTCACCTCTTGCTTTACCTGCATAGTACGTGATTCATCAAGGGCGGGGCGCCCGCAGAAAAACGTGATCTATACCTGCTATTCGGAAGTGAATGTAATCGACTTTGCTTACCTCAAAACTGCAGCCCAACGGAAACAGGCAAAAGGGAAGGGGGAAAGAAAACCAAATTTTGACTTCATTCAAGGACGTCCATGCATCCTCATCTAAAAAGAGATTTATGATTCAGATAGATTTTGGAGGTGATTCTATATAGGGATAGATACTTGAAGAAGTTTTGACAGCTTCTTTTCTTGAGAGAGATATTCATACTTGAAGATTGTGAATAGAGCATCCTCCAAATCGGAAGGCCATCGCTCTCGATAAGGGAAACTTCAGCTTTGTTTGACCCGGTTTAAGGGTATCCAGGTGTGCTCTTCATCCAACCTCGAGGGCCTATTCACAAAGGTGTGAGCGAGCATTATCCTCCTTTTGTTTCGTGAAGGGGGTTCTCCTTCTCCACAAACACAAAAGCAAGTGGAACGTTTAAACACTGCGTGAAAGGGAACAAAGGTGCACCCCGACACATAAACAGGGGTTATGATGTTTTCAAGAAAGGTACAGGTATTGGTGCCATGAAAGGGGGGTAGTTTCATATATGTCTTGTTGGCGTATTGTGTGAGGCATACATGCACGCAGTGTCTGACAGCTCTCTGTAAAGGAATGAATGAATGTTCGCAGCGGTGTCTTGTCTCGTTTGATGGAACGTCGGATTCGACGAGAGAGAGAAAAAAAGAGACTTTGCTTGAAGGAGACATCCCACCTCCATCACTCATCCTCTATATTCGCGGCTTCTTGGTTTTCTGGTTAAACTTTTCTGCTCTAGATGCACAATCCGCGATCGATGTCCCCCGCTTTTCATTCTCTGCAACTCTACATTTTACATTCTCTCCTAACTTGATGTGAAAATTACCAGAGTGGAAAGCTTGAGGATTATTTTCAGATGAAATATTCGGGAATGCAGATAGGATCTTTAGGCATCGAAGCGAAGCGGGTGTGATGTTTCTTCCCATTTTTTAATACATCATCTCTCAGTCTCGCTCTGCATGAGCTCGGTTTACAACAGACCTATTGCTGTGACCGATTTATGAAAACTGAATTTTGATTCGTATACAAACTTTCGAGCCATACGTTCAGACTGACTCACCAGAGGATTTTATCTGTCATTTTTGTGTATGACTTTGACCGATAACCCACACCACAAGGTTGAACTTTCCAGGTGAGTTGATGAGATCCGGAGATTGTCACTTCTGTTTTAGAAGACTATTGTTTTTATTCATTGTAAATATGACATGATGAGTTATAATTAAGTTTGTAAATTGGGTTAATTCGGCTAGACCACATCTACACCATTTCCTAGCTGCCTCCATTGCACCTTTGAATATAGCCCAGAGCTAATCGTGTAGAAACGATGTGCAAAATAATTTGACATACGAATTTTGTTACGATATAGAATGCTGTAACCTGTCATTCTCCGATTCAGCATGTTCAGTCTGATGAATTATTTATGACAATTATCATGGAGGCGTGAATTAATTGTATATGTATCATGTGTATTGCTGGGGTGAATATCAGCAGCTCCCACGAAATGAATCTTGGGTTTATTGTGTTGAACCTTCTCATGAAACTACATGTATATAACTATAATTCTTTAATTCACAACAATATTTGATTCTATCAACTTGTTTTTCTATAAAAAAAAGTGTTAGATTGTTGCACTATATACGCGCGAAACTGTATGCGCACACAAAATATCTCAAAGGCATAAACATTCAATATGATATCCTAAACCTGGCTTGTATATACCTCGATGAAGTATTAATTTCAGAAATATAGAGTTTCATATATACCGAAAGGTATGAATTACTGAAAGTATTTATAGGGTTTATATTCAGGGAAGGAGAAAAAATATTGAATTAGTGATTACAAACTGATCTAATCAAAGTATGTACTCCTAACAAAAATAATAGTCAAAATGGTTTATCTCATCAGTATTTGGGCAGCGTCCTATCAGTTTCGTTGAACATGAATTGAATTAATATGATAGATAATGGCTGGGTTTTAACAGTACATTTGGTATTCAACTCGAGATACATATATTTAGTTGAAAGCCCAGAAGCTCGGGATAATTACGGTCACCAAAGTGATCGGGCTACAGAATAACGATACAATGAGCTGAAAACTGAAAAAAAGTTAAGAAAACATGACCGAATTTCTGATGAAAGGAACATGAAGTTGGAGGTGGAAAGGCCAGGCAACCCAAGAAAAATACAAAAGAGGAAAGATCTACATGGTAGAGGGGACCCCTCATACATTTTGGAGGGTGATGCCCGTGGGTTATTGCTCGATGATAACGTTAAAATAATTTCATCGCCTGCAGCAGGTTGGATGGCGCGCTCGGATTGCGGGTGATCCCTGGCAGAAAGTGCGGTCTGAAAGGTGATATGCGCACCGTGGAATCGGAGAGACACATCCTTATCGAACGCTAGGGATGGCGATGGATGGGCCCGAGTGGAAAAGAGAGGGGCAAAATCTAGGCTAAACATGGATCCTGGCATAAAATGTCATGGCAGATGAGCAAGGGAGAGGTTGAGAGAGTGCTGGCTAGGGGAAATACGAGGGTGTGATGAACTGAGAGAAACAAGGGGGAAAGAAAAAAAAAAGGAAAAGGGAAGAACGAAAAAAAAAAAAAAAAAAACGGGGGGGGGGCGGTTCGATACTGACATAGTGTTTAATAGGTCGAGACGGATATGTATTTCGAGGAATGAGCAATGTTTCAATCAAACAGGGTGATGCGTACATAATGTCATGAAAATCTTTTCATAACAGCAAACATTTTCATGAAATTGTACAATGAGATAGAAAAAAGAAAAGGGTATATCGTTAGATGGACTTTACAAAGGTAAATTCACTTAATTGGGGAGAAAAACAAAAATGTCATTCGAACTTTCTTTATTTATATTTCGTAATTTACATTTCTAAACAAATGTCACTCGAATTTTAAAAATGGATGTTACAATGATAAAAACGAAATGGATTTTACAATGGTAAATTCAGTTATATACATGCATGGGAGAAATACAAAAATCACTCGATGCTTTTCATTTTTGACAAATTTAGTGCAGTCTATGATTCTAAGAACACTGCTTTAACAAATGAACCATCGCGCTTCTTAAAATCTCTGTAAAATATAGCAAACCATGGCCCCGTTGTATAAAAGTTACCATTAATGGTAACTCTGCCATCAATGGTAACTACCATAGCAACATTGCTCAACAGCCAATCAAATTCAAGGATTAAATGGAAGTTACCATTGATGGCAAAGTTACCATCAATGGTAAGTTTTATGCAACGGGGCCCATGTATGCCCAATTGCAGGGGCGGATCCAGGATTTTGGGAAAGGGAGAGCACAAATCTCAGAAAATTTTCAGACAAGCAACAAAAAAAAAAAAATAAATAAAAGGTAATCACACATTTTGGGGTCTTTTTTCCGTCCAAAATTCTCTGACAAGCAGAAAGAAAATTAAAAATAATGGTTGTCACTTCTAAAATGGGGGGGGGGGGCACAATGTACATTTCTTTCAAAAGGGGTAACGGGCCGGAACTGCCCCCCCCCCCTGAATCCCCAATTGTATCGAGCATGCATTTAATATAAGTCTTGTTGTGTTACTTAACTATAGGTGTTTAAAAAAACGTTGACACTTATGATTATTAATAACTCAAAAATTATAGCTCGTATCAAACTGAGGTTTTTACATTGTAAAGTTGAAGGATGTAAAATTTAACGGTCGCAAGTTTTATGACATTTTCTGAATACTTTACTTTAAATATTGCTATGAATATCTAATTAGATTTTTCACTTTTTTGAAAAACCAAGACCACAAAATATGTGTGTATCAGTAATTAATTCAGAAGACAAAAAACAACTGCCATTGTGTGCTGCACCTGTCATTTCTGCCAACTTTTTGCTGTCCAGTGTCATTAATGATTCATGACTCTGGGTTAAAAAGGTGTTCTGGAATTTCAGATGCAACACACAATAGCAATTGTTGTGTTCTGAATTAATTGCTGATACACACAGATTTAGTGGCCTTAATTTTTTCAAACAGTGACAAATTTAATTAAATATTCAAAGCAATATTTAAAGAAAAGTATTTAGAGATATTTCATGAAACTTGCTCCTGATAAATTGTACATCCTTCAACTTTACAATGTAAAAACCTCAGTCTGATAAGAGGTATAATTTTTGAGTTATTAATGATCAAAAATGTCCACAGTTTTTTAAACACCTAGTACAAGGAAAGAATAGACTTTTATAGCATTGTAACCTCGACGGAAATGTAATAGAATGTTAACTAAAGTTGCAAGTTAAATGATGATTGAAGGAAAATTGACTTCAATATGTTGTGATGAATATGATTTTGAAAAAGATGTCGGCATCTGCTGCGCGCCAACCCTAAGTATAGCTGAGTTGGCCAAAAACTATTAGGGGCGCGCCCCTCCCCGTCTAGGTCCGCATCTGTCAAAAGATTCATGTACGATATTTCTTTAAAAAAAATTTATGATACAGGAAAGGGCGGCGATAAAATAACTTATATGCAGTAGAGGGATAGATATTTCATAAACGATTCTAGGACTATACCCTATCACCCCCAGAAAACTACCAGCCAGGACAACTTCCGACCCGGACAACTATACTTCAAGTTACTGCCTCCAAGTATAGTTGTCTGAGGGTGGGATATTTTCGTGGGTATATTGTGCCGGGTAGTTATAGGGGTGACATAATCATATACTGAGTTTTATACATGTAAATGGTCCATAACAACAGCAGTAGCAGTCACCATAATAATATTCTGTGCAATGTATTTATTTTTTTCTTTTCTTAATCATGACTCAAAGATGGTTCCTTCATATAAAATGTTATTTATTCGTTTGTGTTGCTACTGAATATACTTAGCTTTATGTTACAAAATATTTCATCAAAATAGACAAACAATAGTTTTATTGTTTGAAGACCTATGTTATTTCTCGAAGTCATCAATCTAAAAAAAAATAAAAATTTTCTCTCTTGAAAATGTACTGGGGAGGGGATACAAAGGTTGCATACAGCAAAGTTCTAGCCGGCGATGTTTTGCCCAAGCACGTATACCGGTACTGCTTTTTATAATACGGCATAAAATCTAATCTCGAAAGAGAAAGACATTATTTAAAGATTCACAATACAGGAAGTTCGAAGGTCCTGCAATATGATGGTGTTCATTTAAGAGGGAAATAAACGTTTTAAATGTTGAGATTAGCCCAATCCTATAGGTTATAAACCTTTGCTTTGTTAAGGGGAGCACATTACGAATGCAAGAAGAAAAACAAACCTTTTTTATATCACACGCGGAATATTGGAATGTATTTCCTAATGAGAATACCCCGCCTTGTTCCCATTCTATTAAGGTTTGTGGTGCAGGTGTGTGGCGGATAGCTCCACCTTTATGTTCGGAAATAAAAGGATTCATTGAAAACAGCTTTAGGTTTGCGAAAAACGAGAACCACAGCCTCCAAGAAGGTGATTAGCATTCAGGGCACGAACACGTGACGTGCGCAATGAATAAGGGCACCGTATTATCGGTCCGTGTGCAAAATTTCGCACCGTTACGGCAAGGTGAGAAATTCTTTATTTAAACTTTCTATTAAGCAAATCCCTCCTATTATTTAAACAATGCGGCTGCAGCATTTAAAAAGAGAACGTGGTGGTTTTCACTGTTTACGTATAATGGACTACGGCATATCGATCGCTGACAACAATCGAGTCGTTCAAAAAGCAACGAGGCGAGCAAATTACTTGTGTTACAGGTGTGGAAGGTATATCGCCTCTTGTGTTTTTATTACTATGCCAATGCATAGAAACTGAATACTCTTCAAGAGCAAGGAAACGATATAGGTTTAATGATTAGATAAAGGGTATTGGTAGTCGTTAGGATAAAGGAAGTATTTTCAAACTTGCAATGTTGAGAAGCGACAAATCTTGATCCGAAATACAAGTATCTAGCAATATAGTTTTAGAAAAATAAAATCATTTACGGAATTGCAATATATTAGTCAAAACTAAAACATGATAAAGTGGACTGATGTGGCAATTCTATTTTTAGACTTTTTTCTTTCACGGAACAATGTGCATTTTTTCAACAAAATTTCTCCTTTTTTGCCCCAAACCTCTTCTGTTATTACATTTTCTAATAACAATTTGCAATCAAGTGTAATAGTGTATTGATATTATGATAATATAATTTCAACTTTAAAAGTATGACTTATGGGTACTTTGTGATAATCGATTGTCTCCCGCTCCCTCTTCTCACCCCCACCTCCCTCTATCTTTGCTTCATTCTCTTGATATTCATCCGTTTTTCCTTGATAATTTTGATTTGTATTCCCATTATACTACATATAATTTTAATACTGATATCCTGGTATTGAAGCATATAAGGCTATACCGTCCGATCAAGGAGGTACTATAATAATTATAGGCAAGCATGCCTATATAGTGTATAATACCCCCTTGCTTGGTCCGATATTGTTATAGTTCGCAGCGTTTGGAACCGTTCCGTTTCGCACAGGCGGAGACCGTCTACTATATTATTGCAAACAGCGCCATCATTTACATTTTCAAGGGGTTCTCATTTTGAAGGCTCCATCCATCGATCTCTCGATGCTCCATCATCGGTAACCATTGGCAGGAATGGGAGGGGACTATGTCTTCAGACACACATGATGTTCAGTGCTTTGGCTGTATCACATTCTGATTCATTATTTGGATTAGAAATTTGCATTATCAGTACTATAAGCGATTTTCCATCAAATTAGATTCTACCGCGGATCATTGACGAAGTGAGGAAAGGGGTGGGGGGGGGGGGGGAATGCTTGAAAATCGCGAAATTCCCCGATCCCTGATGGATGACATTTAGCAACTCCTTGTTTCAAAAGCGGAGGGGGGGGGGGGGTGGCAGCAGATTTTTTTCCATGTCCGCCTATTGTTCGTATAATACAATTTTAATTATTATTTCATTTTATTTTTTTTTTGAAAATAGAGAAAATCAGTTCACTTTAATTCGTGTCATCGTGTAATAATTGAAAACATCAATTTTATATTTAAAAAAGGCCGTCTAGTTGAACATTCATGAAGACGAATATACTTCATTTTAATCCAATGGAAGAAAAAAAAAAGGAAACAAACATATTAACGGTTTGCTGTGGACCTATTTAATGCTATTTCATATGAAACTCGTACACTGAGCACAGAAACAACCCGCACCGAATAATGTGCCAAAATGTGTTCGCCTCTAATTGCTTAATTGACCGCGTTTCTCGTCCCCAAATCGATTCGCCTGCACACATCAATCAATCGACCAATGGGAAAAGATTAGTACGCAGAATCTGCGTGCACCTGCACACTTGCCAATGCAACTCATTTGAATGATAGCGAGCTGAGGCTCCTTTTTATAGCTAGCTGGAAACCCATCAAACCACATTGCATCGTGGATCAAATCGGATCAAATTCAATATTTCAACTCACCACATACCACCATTTCCTCCTCAACGCCACCATTTCTATCCGTGCATCTTTCTACAGGTTCATTCTAATCCTACCTCATTATTATTGTTGTTATATATCATTTCATTTATATTTTTATATTAATACGATCATCTCAGATAAAACATTTTTGTCAAGGATATTCCTTTTCTTCCTTTCATGAAACTTATTTGATTTTGTTTGATTTATGCTTGACTCTAATTCATTTTCATTTACAGAATTTTGCGGGCTCCCGGCCACTTTTTTGTGCCTTTTTATTGTTGATGATGCGACATGTGAGGAGAATATTCGGCTTAAAAGATTGGAAATTTGTAGGTGCAGATATAAAATGCCAAACAGAACAGGTTACAGAATCACATATATATATTGTCTGTTTTTAATCTGCCGCTATGATGCGCTAAATAATTATGATGCGTGGGCGTTGGTAAATAGATTCAGGGTGACCACGCGCACATGCACTTTTTCGCAATTTTTAAGTATGCCCTCCTAAATTCCAAAATAAACGGAGAAAAGACAGAAGCCCCTTTTTGTACTGAAATATGCCCCTCCTATGTGTTATTGTAGATATGCAACTAATAGTGTAATCAAGAAGTGTTCTTTTAATGAAATGTTTCAAAAGTTTATTAAAAAGTTTTAGAGGACACGCTGTAAGCAATCTGAGAGTATAAGGTCATGAAATCTGCAATGGAAGGTCTCTTTGTGTTTTGGAAAAATGGGGAAAAGAGAAAAAATGACTTGTTTATAAGGAGGCTCTAAAATGACAAAGTATATCTTTCAAACTACCTAAAATGTGTCAATTCAACACCCTTTTTACCATATAGGCTTTCGTGTGCAAACGTGCCATTGAAAAATATGAATGAATTTACACCAGCACTGCTTTTGTTTTTGCTTTTTCTTATAATTATTAGATTATTAGATTATAGGTTTTAAAATGCAAGACATTTGCTATGCTCGTTTATATACTTGATATCATGGTGAATAACGGTTCCCTTCCTTCGCAATCGACAAGATTGCCCTTTAATATAAATATAAAATAATCAATTCTTTCTGATCAATCCAATATTTAGTTCACCATGATCATACAATATTATGACTCAGGGATAGCTTTTGCCTCCATTCAGAAAGATTTAAAAGTGACAACTTCCAAGGTTCATACCAACCATATTTTTTCAATATCAATAATTAGAAGTAGCCTCGAAGGTACAATGTAACATTACTTTGGATTTTGACAGAAAATCAGTCGAAATCGACACAGACAACTTATTATACCCCCAAATTCACTCTGAATATGTAATTTGTATAATTATGGATATTTAATGAGTGCATTCACGAAAAGAATACCTATAACTTCACGGTCAAAAAACACCTGAAGTGAACGAGAATATTTTATTCTCTTGAAATATGCCACTATTTTCTTTCAATCTAGTGCAAGGAACTAAAGCCAGGCTCAATGAGGTAGCTTGTCAGAACCTGACGTTGCATACATGGATGTCTATTTTTCCCCCCTTTTTGGTGGCATTGGCGTATGATGCCAACGGGGATCTGTATGCTCTTGTGCAAGCGGCATCGTTGAAACATAACAGAAATAAATCATATAGTAAGTCAAATAAATTTTGGGGGAAAAAATCCGTGTAAATTTGTTAGCAGCCGTAGAGACAAAAGCCTTAAGTTCATACTTAGTGAAAAAAAAAAATCTGGACGGACAGTTCTCGAATTATCGGCACAAATCGACAATCGCAGGCCCACCACCCCCCCCCCCCTCTCTCTCTCTCTCTCACTCTCTAATTATATAAATGGGTGCATCTTCAATTTTCAACATAATTATTTGATGCAACCTTCTTTCCGGAAGGTCAGATATTTGAGTATAATTCAGAAAAGAAAAAAAAAGACTGAATTTTACTTAGATTGTCACATTACTGTCGCAATTGCACAATGTGAATGTGTAGAGTAAGTCTAAAAAGAGTACAGGGTATTTTATGACATGAAAATAAAAGAATGTTTGTATTGATATCAAGGATGTAACTTGTATGCAAAATCTAACATTAGGCTCTCTTTTACTCAATTTTTTCATACATCCATAAAAGCCTCTTCGCTGCCATTCCATATAAAAGAAAACTGAAGTGCATGTGTATTACTCTAGCGTTACATCTCACTCTGTCATTTTCTCAGCTGGATAATATCTATTTTCTTGAGAGCTATGTTGAGAACAGAAATTATGGTTGTCATCGCCTACATAAACGAGCTGTAAGCTTAGCTTTTGACCCGCCACACGTGACCACTTTCAACCAATTGCGCTGCGTATACGAATGGCCGCATGCATAATTAATCATACACAAAACGTGGGTGGTTTACACACTCGAGTGCTTCTCACTCACAAAATACTATGCAAGTGCTTCAAGTAAATAATGTGCATAGGTGATCCCCATTCAACACGCACAAACATATTGGACAAACCGACGCAGGGAAAGACGATATTGCTAAAGATTTTGTTTTCGTGCGGCCACATTAGAAGTGAAATGTAGGATTCACGAATGGATTTGTTGATAGTACATTGCCTGTCATTGACAGTATGTTCTTCTTGGATTTTATTCTTACAGAGAGGACGATAACGTTGCGAAAGTGATTGTTTACCACGGCGAGAACTAATCGCTCCAGCGTCGGGCACTGGACAGGGTCAACACCCGGCTCTACGAGGGGTGCCAAAATGGCGACCTACTCCTCGCAGATATTCCGATGTTTTTACACGGGTTTGGTCGTCTACTGCCTAGTTTTGGATGCTGCCAAGTATGTATCAGGACAAAGTGTTCTCTGCCCTGAAGAATGCTGGTGCTTGGGTTCTCTAGTAGACTGCAGCAAACGACATTTGACGAGTATTCCGACCGACTTACCGACATGGGTTACAATGCTGTGAGTATTTCAAGCCAGTTGATTCTCTCGCTATTTTACAATGAGTAACAGCCCGCGCTGTTGGCCTCCGTACACGGCACACAGTCGCAGTCCACAGCGGCCGGGGATTATCAATAGGAAGAGAATCAAACCAAGAACTAATGCTCTAAATCGTTTATTGAGTTAACAATTGGAATATTAAAATAAAAGTAGTCTAGGATTCAGTAATCTAGGAGCTGAAAAAGTATCATAAAAAACATAATTAAAGGGGAAGTCCAATCTGGTATTTAGTTGATTTGAATAAATTAAAAGCAGAAACATGAGACAGATGAGACTTTAAGAGAAACAGAATAGATATAGTCTAGTGATAGTTTGATCAAACTCCAACAAGAAATAAGGAAGTTATGAATTTTTGAAGTTGTAATCAATCAAACACAAATTGGCAACTTGGTGGTATCTTGCGAGCTCCTCTCCCATTTGCTCTGTACAGATAATTTCATAGATTTTCATTTTCTCAGTTATTGATAAAGGAATAGATTTGTTTCATATAGGTTGTGTGTATAAACATATTTGCAATGAATATATCTAAGGTGCATGTATGATTAAATATTTTCTTTGGAGAAAATGGAAATTTACAATTTTTTTTTTAAGGACAGCAAATGGAAGAGGAGATCACAAGTACATCACAGAGTTGCTTATTTGTTTTTGATTGATTACATGTACAACTTCAAAAATTCATAACTTTCTTATTATCAAATTTTGCTCAAACTTTCATTGATCTGTTTCTTTAAATGTTCTGCCTCTTTTAAAGCCAACTTGATATCAGGGTGGACTTCCCCTAGGGGAAACCAAGAAGTTGTTATAACTTATATAAAAGCAGAACATTATCATGATGTACAACTGATGAATGAAAGATTGAAGAAAATTTGATAAAGAATAAGAATGTTATTAAATTTCAAAGTTTCAGTTTGCTCAAATGCTCAAATTGACAACTCTGTGGCTTAATTATTCAGCACCTGTCCCATTTACTTTGTACTTGAATTTCCACAAATGTCAATTTCCATACATGTACACATGTACACATGTAGTTTTGATCTTTTGCATTGAGGGGGTGTGTGAAAACATGTATCCAATAATCTAGGGCACAGGTATAACAAATGGTAAATCCATCCTTCAAAAAATTAATTTAATCAAAGTAGAATCAATTTGTTTAAATAGAAATTTATAATCAGACAAATATGTAATTCATTTGTTTGTTTGTTTGTTATTGTTCTATTACTGATGCCAGCCAAAGTATTGTTGATAGTTGAAAAGAAACTGGCATCTGTGTCCTGAAAAGGTGATCTCTTACACGTAGCTGCTTTATATCTACATGTATTACTATGCATTTAGTATGCCTTTTTTTTTTTAATAAACATATTTTTCATGCCTTTATCCTAGTTCAATTGACAACAATGTCTTGTTATATACACCTGTGCATAAATATTCATTCCAAATAGAAATATTGTTTTTCATTGTAGTATTGAGAGGTAAAGCTTACTTTACATTTTACCATGAATATGGCAAATTGCCAAAGACATGAAAAATCAGGTTCTTAGAAAAAAATGAAATAACATTCATGTAAAAAGTAATACAGATTAAATGGTAGGTACTTGTGATGTTGCCATGGCATAATAGTTTCACAAACAAAATAATAGTTGTGTTATAAGCCCCTTAGCAATGCCAGATGTTTTGAGTTATTGAGAATTTTATCAAGATAAAGATATGTAAAGAAGTTTTTATTTCTTTTATTTGATAATTTATTATGATTTAACAGAATATCATTTTGGCAGGATTGAACATCTGCCATAACTATGTTAATCATGGTATTTACGCAAATCATGAAAACAAAACAAAACGAAAAATCCCAACATATAATATTAATATTGTGTTTTGGTTTGAAAATGTCTCCCAAATTATGCTTTGATGAAGAAAAAAAATGTTTTTATCTCTTAGGCTACATTTTAAAGGGTGTATGAACAAGTTTTACAGCTGAATTGATTGGAGATTCAATTATTATATTTGAAAGCCGATGTTATAATTCTGCCTTGAATTTTTTATTATTTTTATTCAGTGCTCTACAATGTATATATTCTTTTCCATTCATGTATATTCAGTCAGAGAGGGAGTCCACTCTGGCACTAAGTTTGCTTAAAGAGAAGGTTAAGTTCTGGGAAAGGTAAAAAAATAATTTGTGAGGTTTCTCGTTCTCTTTATTTCAAGTTGGAAGATTATCATTATGTCCCCTGAAAAGGATTGCTCTTCAAATGCCCTCACATTCAAATTCATCAATTTCTTATCCTTCTTCAGATTTTCCTCAAAACTTTTACTGATGTACATGTATCCTCTCAATATTGTCACAACATACTTTGTGTCTTATTTTAAAACAACGCTTAAAATTATTTAACTATAGGTACTTAATATGCAAAATTCATGTAAAAAACAATTTCAACTCCCACAATATAGATGACAGATGGGACTTGAATTGATTGAGTTGTTTCTGTATTGATATTTTTTTAATTTGAAGTTTTAACTGCATTTTTCTTCTCGCAAATGTCCAGTGTTCGAACAAGGAGGTACTAGGCAAGCCTATTACCTCCTTGGTTCTACATGATCGTACATGTAGGCCTACATTTACATACATGTACTATGTACATTCATCTGATCTTCATGATTGACAGAAAGTACAAGCCACCCTGGCATGGTCCTTGCAATCCTCGAGTGGATCATTTGTCAGACAGTGAATGACACTGGTCCTGACATTCATACTAATTGTCAGTTTGGGCCTAGCGTAAATTCCTACTCCAGTGAGCTGCATCACAGCAATGAGTAGTGTTCTCTAACTACTTGTGTTTACGTGGGAGGGAAACCAGAAATAGTCCTTTCAAAATAAAAAGAGAATGGTAGAAAGATGAAATAATAAGAAGGAAAATGGAACTCTGATTTGCAGTGTATAATAAAGACATACATGTATTGTAGACCTTGATATGTCTGCTCTCTAAATTGTTATGATATTCCTTTAGGTACTTTCAACTTGGGATTTTCATTTTTGGAAGAAAGACATGAGAAGACCTGTTTTTCAGTCATTCAAAAATAATGTTAATTTAAAAGGGAAGTATTCAGAACTGCAGATGATTGTTTCATGAAATTTGCTAGAAAATGGTTGATATTGTGTTATACTGTTGTAGAAAATCCAATCATTTGTGAACAACTACACAAACATATATAATCCATGTAAGTCTTGCTACATGTAAATCTGATAATTTAAATCCTCATATTCATTATGGATTTATATCATTGTTTATCATTTATCATTTATCACTAATGCTTTATATTGTAAATCAAATTATTAATGTCAATGTCAATGATATTTCTTGATAAAATACCAAATACCATGATTGTCATACATGTACATGTACATGTATGTAAGTGTTTAAGAGAAGGTTCTGGGAAAGGTGAAAAATAATTTGTGAGCCTTCTCATTTCTTTTATGACAATTTGGAAGAATTTCATAGTATGAATGTCCCCTGAAAAAGATTGCTCTTAAAATGCCCTCATATTCAACACATGACGAGAGATAGCTACATGTAAAGTGTCCGGGCCGAACATTCATGCCACACGTGTATGCACTTTACAGTCCCATATACCCATTTCTGTGTGCAGTGCATGTGCTTTTCAGCGAGATTGGGTCAATTTCTTGTCATTTTGATGATTCCAAAACCTCACAGCAATTGTTATGTACATGTAGACATGATAACCTTTCCTATTGTTTGAGACAGTTTCTTTCACATTGAAATTGCATGACCAGAACTCAACTTTATCTTTAAAGTTAGTTTTAGTGACTAGTAATTTATCTTTATTTTTTTCTCCTTTTGCAAATGACTGACAGCCATGAAGTGTGGAGTGCTTTCCTTGCTTTTGTGCTTGAAAGCTTGCTTTGCTCTGCAAACAGAACCCTGCATACTGTAATGCAAATAATTTTCCACAGTGAACATGGCACATAAGGGGGGGGGGGGTGGTCATATCACAATCACAGTACTGAACAATGTGGTGTAAATCATAGCATTTGCATGAAGTAAATTGTTGCTTGATATATTTGGAGGATAGCGTTGAACAAAGGCATACTAAAGCTTGTCATCTTGCACTCATCAGTACCATCATCTTTTCAGATATATTAATTGTATACATGGACTTTGGAAATCAGTGCCTGGTTATCATTGATCCAAGATTGCTGCAACCAGACCCAAATATGCTGGACTTTGTCGTCTGTGAGACTTTGGTCATGTAGATTATACATCTTGATATGATTTTAATCAATAAAATTACTTCATTCTAATGCAAAGTCCCTTAAATGTATGTGTTAAGTGTTAACAGAACAGAATTATATCTTTTTCCAAACCTAATTTTAAGGTTATAGTGTGCTACATTAAAATCAATTAGTGAGAAATATATTAATGAAACATTGAATCTTGACAACTGTAAACAATTTTCAAAGCATTTTGTACATACTGTATTGGACTTGATGTCAAGAAGTATTGATTATTGTATTTTAAATGAATGACTGGATTGGTAGGGATGAGGAAATTTATAATACAGGTAGCTTAAATGTAGGCTGCTGTAATGTACTGTAATGCAATATTTCCTTGAACTTCCATAATGTTTTTTAAAAGTCTTTAAAAAATTTCTGCGCAGAGTAGTTTTCTGTAAGTAATCCTCAACATTTTTGCAGGTGTAAGAAGTCTAATTTGTGCAGCCTTTCTTTGTTGCGCCATTTGTTTGTTCGTAGTGAGCGGGTATACATTCACCATGACCTTTATAATGGGCAGCAGATTTTCCTGCAGCAAGGCGTGACCAAATAGTTAAGACAGGAATGTTGCCCTGAGCCAGAGTGCAGCTCAAATTTGGGGAAATCTTTGTCCCCACAGATTATGAAAACATGGGTGCTTTTTCTCTCCCTCGAATTTAGCCCGGGCTATTGTTATTGGTCTACCCCAAAAAGTGCCAGAATCCACTTTGGCTGGGTTTAATATTCGTATCTCAACACCTTTCAAAGCTGTCTTGCGGATCACATAAATGGAACAGTGATGACAAATTAAGGCCTTCTCTCTCTACAGTTATGTGGTTGTGTTTGCTGCTTTTCGTTTCTTTTCTTTTGCTTTTTTTTCTTGTATCGCTTTCTTTTAAAATCAAAATGATAAAAAAGTCAGTTTGTCTTGTGTCTTGCGATCATTAAATGTATTTCAAAAATTTCTTGAATGAGCAAATATGAGATTATAGAGATATAGGCCTAGGCTGTTTATGTAGAACTAGATACATTGTAGGCCTATATCTATGTTAATGTAATTTATACAGTGTAGAGTCCTATATGTAGGCATACATGTACATTACATATTTATGAAATATATAGCCTAGTCCAAAATCCTATGTTGGAATACTAGTTGTGTAATTTCCATTAACAGCAATAAATATTTGTAATACATTACAGCATCTGTAAAATAATGGACACTCATCATTGCAGAGCCGAAAATCGATTTTGCTACATGTTTTTTTCTCAGAATATGAAAATGTAGGCCCCATGCGATATACTATATATCTTACATACTGATGAAGACTTTTATATATTCAGGCCTACATCATAATATGTATAGGCCTGTAGCCTCCTATGCAGGCCTATTTCCTTTACTTGCAAGTACTGACCAAGTGCTGTACAAATGTGGGTCTACATGTACTTTTGTACATAGATTTGCCACGCTGGCCTGGGTTCAGGTGTTGTTTGTAAGCATTGATTTGCACTTTGTCATAGATTAATTCTCTCCATCCTTCACACTGTTGAGTCAGGGAGTTGTTATAAACCCAATCTTATTTCCCATTTAAACTTACATGTTGTGGTTGACCAGAAGGTGTTTGACTGATTGATCATTCTGGTTTTAGGACATCTAGTATGAATTTCAGACCCTTACAAAGGCGACGCTGTATTTTGAAGTGCCAGTGTTTACATTCCACCAAGAATCAGTATGTAGGCATAAATTATGTACATGTATGTAAAAAGAATTTGTGTTCCTGTTTTGGAGTGTTCATAGAATTGTCCTAAATAATACTAGTAGTAAATGATATTAGCTACATGTACCTGCATATACATGTAGGCCTACATAGCTACATGTTGTTCTATGGATATAAAGTCTTGTAATCCTAGACTATGAAAGGGGCTTAAGTTAAGTATATCCCATAATGACCAGTACAGCTCATATGAAAGGAGCTTTTCAGATTGGACAATGTTGATGCACCACTAACAGTTCTCCCCTGTCATTGACTGTGGCTATTCATTTGATTAATAATAGGTGTGCACCTGTGCAGTGCCTGCATCATAAGTATATGTACATTGACCCGTACAGTGTGCACACTGAATTTGCTTTTCTTTGTATTCCCCCATTGTTCCTTTAAAGTAAATCCTATTGTCCATTGGTGAACAGGAAATGGGAGTTAGCAATATAACTGTTGAGTTACTTCTGATGTTCAATCAAGATTAATTTTCTTTTATTGTAAAAGTAAAACCAAAGCTACTGGTTGAGTGTAAACTTGATGTAAAAATCTTAAGTGTAGGCCTACATGTACATGTACATGTACATGTACACGTACCTCATGTAGAAACCTGAAACATGTAGGCGTACATCATGTTTATATTTTGTATTGTAGTCAACTTTAAAGGTTACCATTCACATTTATTACACCCAAACCACTCCCTCTGCAAATGTACATGTACATAGGGAGTGCTTCAATTCATTATAATGTGCACTGTGTGTTTAATATTTAATTATAGGCGTACAGTTTATTTGTGTTGTCATAGTTTTTTTGGTATCTAATTTCGTCATAATTTTTTCTTTCTTTCTCTACAGGGAATTGCAGTCCAACCGCATCGCCAGCATTCCAGATGGAACGTTTGATAGGTTATCACAGTTAGAAGACTTGTAAGTAAAAAAAATAGTAAAGCCACAATATTGTTAGTCTATCCCAATTTTGTATTAGAATTAACTAGCCTTCTTCACTGAATGTTTAGGTGTTAATACCGCATACATGAAGGAAATCTATGTGTATTACCCCCTAAAAGAATAGAAGTGAATTGAGCATATTCGTAGTTCCACAGTGTACGAGATGATGTACAGATATTGCGTTCCAGTCCAGTTAACACACTTTTAAAAGCATTGAGAAATAAAGGTCGCGGTCCATTTTGATCGCTGTATATTGATTGCCAAAGCAGTTTGACAAGGGTCTTTCACCCTTTCATATTGATGTATGTTAAATGACATGTCATTTCCTGGTTAACAGCCTTGATAACAGACTAATTATAAGATGATCGACTTGGAAAGATTTGGGAAAATTGCTGCTTGGAATTCAGTTACAATAATTAGGGTCCCAAAATATCTAGGCCTTTATTGTCAGTGGGAAGTGCTTAAATAACAATATCAAATTCAGTATACTTCAGACAAGTCCTTTTGATGAATGTTGAGAGGAATTTGCATTTTTGTGAGAATGTGAGGCTGTGTTGACCAGAACTCTGAATATTGGATTTTGTTGTGAATCATCATATGACTGTTTGTTCTTTTCTGAATACCTTATTCTGTATACCTCATTGTTATCTGTCTTTGCCTTCAAGAATATATTCATGTTGATTAATACAAGTTTTCGTAACTTCCAATAATATCTATGTTTTGCGTGGCATCAGGGCACTGGACATGTGAGTAGATTGACTCATCAAAAAGCTTTCTGCTCATCCTGTTGGTGTCATTTTGATTGCTTGAAGAAACGGTTGCATGGCAACAAATCTGTCTGTCTGGCTGTCTTGGACAGACAGGAATTTCTGAATATGAAAAATAAGTAACATGCTGCTTGCATTTTAAGAAGTCATCACTTCCATATCATTTATCTTCAATAGAGAATCAGACTTATAGGTTTTAAAGCTAAACTCTGACAGCCTATGATTCTTATAATACCCAACATGGACAATGATATTCTTGCCTTTTGTGTGGTACTGAAACCTGGCTTTTGATGAAGTTTACATGTTTATTGTGGCTAAACATTCCTGTATTTGATCAAGCACTCACATAATAATACTATTCTTACACTTATATCACAGAAATTAAATGCTGGGACATGATCATGTATGAAATAATGTACAAATGCTAAAAAAGTGTGAAACTAAGACTTTTTGGGGAAAACGTAGTTATTAATTAACCTACGTATTTGCATGTATTTTAAGGTTAAAGAATGTAAAAAAGCAGATCTCAGTTCTTTATTCATAAATGCATTTGTTCTCACATCTGCAATCAAGAAGTATTGCTGTATTCTGCAATTGCTTGGTGCCCTGAAAAAAGCAACTTACGAAACAAGTGGACATTAGAGTAAATATCACACTGATATTTCAATGAAGTAAAAATAATGAACTTTATCAGCCTTATCCTCAGCAATGCTTTGTTTTTGCACACTTGAGAGATCGATGAAAGTAATATTTTTATCTGCATATCACAAGGCACTGCAAGGGTCAGGTGCAAAGCTCAGGTTTCAATCAATGCATTATTGACTGTAAGACAGCATAGTTGTTGTCAGTGCAAAGGAGATGCAGGGGTATAGCATGTAGGCCTACATGTTCATATACATGTATGTACATGTAGGGTGCCTTTCCACTCATAACTCACTAGGCCATGTAAAAGTTTATAACATAAATTTCTTGATATCCCTCTTGATTTAGTAATCATATCTTGACAAGCTTACATACATGTATATTCACATGTTGTAAATGTTGTGTAGCGAGCGATACAGCTAGGCCGACATTGAAGGCCTAACTATGCACAAGTACAGTGGCTTGTTTTAGTTTTTAGATCATTTTTGGTTTGAAAGCTATGAAGTGCTTCCGACAGAATTATTCAGTCCATTGGTGGTTCAATGATCCATTCTAGATTGTGTGAGAATGGGATGCAGCTAGCCAGCATTATTCAAAATGGACTGCCCACACAGGAAAGAAAACAAATGTGAGGGAAAGATCAAGATGGAGAAAGAGTGAGGAAAAAATGGATGCGATGGAGAAGCTAGGTGAAGCTGGCTTCTCTTTTCACTGTCTTAGCAGAAAGGCTTTTATCAGTGAAAATTGATAGCTTTGCCCCGACAAATGTGGCAAGATTGAATTGATTATGCATCGGAGGGAGAAAGAACATTTATGCAGTGCATGCAGAGATCTCCTGTGTGCATACATGTGCAGGTCATAGGTGGGATGTAGGGGTGCATATTTCTTTGGTGATGAATAATGTAATTTAGGTCTTTCACATGCTGGGTGCATAAATGATTACTTTCCTCTTGAGCGAGAAAACAAAAAAATTAAGTGTGATAATTGATCTGATGCAAGTGTATGAATTTGAAGAACTGGATTGATTTATTGCAATTGTGTTCCGAATTGAGATGGGAGACATAGGATATCTTGGATTTGTATTCCTTCCCAATATTTTTCATGTTTTCTTTTATAGCAGTACTTATGGACATATTTCAGTGTGATAATGGGTGATGAAGGTTACACACTAATTAGAATGAGGGGTTACATGAATGTACATCTTTCTCCGATCCAGTCTTCTTTGACATTGACACAAGATTTCCCTGTCCTCTACATCTGTACATGTATTCTGAGTATTCTTGCTGTCTTTATAGACATTTTTAATATGCAGCCTAAGCGCACCTTGACAAAGCCTGCCTCTACAGGCGCACAGAAAAATGGGGACAGTGTGTTTCTCCATTCTGCATTTTTCACAGCTGAGATGTGCTAAATAGGCTTACACCCCGCTGAGTGCAGCCTTGCTTTGCCAAAAGCTTCATGCATAAATTGGTGTGCTGAGGCATGGTCACGTTCACAGCCAGGCAGCCAGCCAGCGCAGGTTCTGTAGCGTGATGCCATCTCAATGCTCTTTCTCTCTCGCTCTTTCTCTCCGATCTGTCTCCTCCCAAGCGCCTAAGTGCTGTGCAATCCGTGCATCTCATTGGTATTAACCTGCTGTTAGGACGGCTGATAACTTGCATGTCCCACGTCTATCTCTCTGAGTATAAATGGCCAAAATGCAACAAGATACCATACTGATGGGAACAAAATAGATTCCAAATGAAACATTTGGTTTAGGAGGTTGACGATGTAGAACTGTCTCAGTTATTCAAATTCCAATTATAAACTATTTTCTGACAAATTCAACATTCAAGATTACATTGAATTAATGATTTTGGATGGTAGCAGTTTAGCGAGGTAGACAATAATGATTAGCTTACCAATTAAATCTAGTAAAGAACAGTTAATTTTTTCATCCTCTTTTTTTATTTCATGTCATTAACTGCCTCAGTGTGATCCTCACGGCTCCCCAAACTCCAGCTAGGTAATTTTTGCCGAGTTCCGCTTCTGGCTTTTTGTTGGGCCATTGAGCACAGAAATAACTTATGGCTGTGAAGAAGGAGGTATTTTTCAGTTTTGTCCCATTGATAGTCACAATGCAATCTGTTTTGGCCTATTGAAATCTCTGCATTGTGGTGTAAGTGTACACAAATTTCACACTCCGATAACTGCGCTAACATCAACATCGTGACCTTCCTGCGGATGTTCTTTTCTCAGTTAAAATGTCTTCTTTTTTTCCAGAGACGATCAGGGATATTTTTATTGGCAGTTTTATCGTTCGCCTGTGTATTGGCAAAGTGAATTATGGCCCTGATCTTTTGTAGCCCGTTGAATATGAGAATAATGGTTTTTATTTTCATTTCATGCCTCAAGAAATTATTGGGAGTCGGCTGCTAATTCCATGACATTGTTCCCTCTCCCAGTGTACATGAACATACTAAATACCACTGCACTGAAGGAGCTGTACAGATGTAAAATATAAAATAAATGTATTTGAAAATATCATTGATAAAATGCATTTGGTGACACTTTAACATATTTTTACCTAAGCAGTCTTGCTTAAATGGTTATATTTGTTTTCAGGAAATGTTGAATGTTTTGGAACCTTTAAGTGTAGGTGTTTTTCTAGTTGTATGTACCTCATAAACATTGTAAATCCTAGATTTATGTAGTTATGATGGCAGTACATCATATTTCTTCTTTTTTTTTGGGGGGGGGGGGGATACGTACATGTAGCTAAACTAATTAAAGTTCTAACCAAAAATTAAAATGGGAATATGAGCCTCTGTATTTGGAATGGAAAAATCTCCTTTTCGTGTAAAGCTGCCCTTATGAGGAGGCTGTACGCTCATCCCAGAAATCAAATCATCTGAAATTTCATCTACATGTTGTTTGCTGCCACCGGGCGCAGGCAAACAGAGCCAGGCAAGCACAAACTTTGAAATTGGTTGAAGATCACGCTTCTTTATGTGCTGTCATGGGCTCTTGTTCGTTTGCTAGCTTTCACAGGCCCCTGCTAGCCAGGGTGCTGTGATATATGCCCAAACTTGTGTAGGAGATAAAATCTCTGTTCAAAGAGATGTGCTTGTTTTAGAGGAGATGTGGCATTTTTACTGGGGTTGCAAGAGAAATGGGGAGAGAGTGAACAAGGGAACCGAAACCTAGCTATGGCCCTTTTCAGGCACTTTTTGGAAGCAAACCGTGCTGAAGCGTACCGTGCCAACCCGTGTCGCACCAAAGCGTACCGTGCCAACCCGTGTCGCACCAAAGCGTACTGTGCCAGGGTAGTTAGAAAGAGAGCAATCAGGCGCTTATTGGGCAGCGTACCTTGTTGGTACGTAATTGGTACGCTTTGCACTCGAATCTGGGGGGACGATACGTTGCGTAGCAACCGGGGTCAAAGGTGAGGAATTTGTCGCGCTATTCAACACAACTATCGCGCCCTGGGCTCAGCTTTGGCATGCTCTGGTCCGCTGTGGCACGCTTCTGGAGCGGCACAGTACGGGTACTGTTTGCTTTTGCGTTCAGGCGCCTCCTCTGGCACGGTATGGTACGCTTTAAAAGAGCACCTGAACAGGGCCTACGAGGAGAGAATTGGTGCAATGTAGTTCTTTACTGTGAAGTAACATTTGTTATTTTCTATCGGCAAGCAAACTGATGGTGTTTGAAGTGCAGTCCACCCCTCCCTCCCCCTCTTTCTTTTCCTCCCTCTTGTCCATTTCCTTCTTTTATGTAAAAGCTTTGGCTGGTTGTGTACACAAGCCACTGTGGAACAGTTGGTTTTAATGAATGGCAAATGAGTGAGCCCTGTCACTTTGTCCATTGTGGCATAGCACTGCCATAATTAAAGCAGTGCTTTGAACAGTGCAAGATGACAAATAAGGGGAATGAATAGGCCTTTTGACAGAGTATGCCTGAAGAGACAGTGGTTTATTAGTTAGTCTAAATTGAAGATGTGTGATATTTTACCATATATTCTTCTCCTCTTGCAGAATAACAGTGTAGAGCTTACATGTGTATGTAAAAGTATGGTCTACTCACACTACATAGATCCTATCATTATAAGTGTACACTGTTAATGTGAAAAAGTACCAGCCAAAGCCATTGATTTACCTATAGACATAACTCATTGGAAACTGACACCCCTGTTTTGGAAGACAAAGTATCATATTTTAATTCATTTTTAAACTACTTTTCTTGAAAAGATTATGTAAGTTTTATCCTAAAATTGAATTACTACCAGCAAAAAAAAAAATCGAGTCCAAACACTTCATGACTACTTTCACCCCTCCCCAAAATGAAATATGAATATTGCAGTACTTGCTATGATAAAAAAGTTGGCTTTTCGATAAACTTCATATTGAAAGTATTTATTTTTGGATCAGATTTATATATTCCTAAATCATGTAAGAAATATTTGTGACTTCATGTGTAAAGGCTTTATGAAAGTTATGTTTTCTTCCACTAGTAGTGACTTGTTTTGGAGGCAGACGAACAAATTCTCTCTGTCAAACTGTGGATGTAGCATTGTAGACCTATTTGACAACAGAATAGCTGTCCACCCTATCTAATCACTGTCTGAAAGAATAACGTCTAGCACCTTGAACAAAAGCCCCATTGCTTTAGCCGAAGTATAACTGTAGTCCCAGGTCCTTTGTATTTGTGTGGGCATAGTAACGTACAAGAGGGTGAAGGGTTTCCATTGTTTTGGGATATAGGTGTTACATCCACATATACATGTATGTTTACTTACTTTTGACACAAGGCTTAAAAATGAGTCCAGATTTTTTTTACCAATATTTGTGCTTGGATAAATAAAATATACTGACAGAATAAATGAGCCTCAAGATTAATATTCATAAGGTATGATAAGTCAAGGGAAAATGTGTTCAAGTTCCGTCTCAGCAAGTTTCAGAATCATTAAATGGTAGCATTAATTTTTATCGAAGTTTATATATGTATAGATCAGAAGTTTCTATTGATCTTTTCCTAAAACTCAAATAGATCTTGCATCTTTTTAATCGATGAATAAAATTTCAGAATTTATTCCTTACATCTACATTTATCTCCTCAGGAACTATTCAGCATTTGTACACCATGCTTAATCTGATTTTCTTCACTTATTATTCATACATGTATATGAAATAAGTAGTTCAAAGGTGTCAGTCACCCAGGTAATTACATGACAGGTCTTTTTGGTTGGAAGGGGATCAAGGAGGGAAAACAACCCTAATTGAATTAAGAAGGGCGGAGTTACAGGATAATCCCAAGGAAAAACTGACGCGTTGTGATTATACAATTATGAGATGAGCAAGATGTGAGAACAGGGGGAAGGAACTCAAGTTAACAGGTTTAAAACCATTTTTCTCTCATCCTCTCCCCCATCCACACTTGGGTTATTTTTTTTATTTATTTGTTTTGTTTGTTTGTTTTTTTTTGGGGGGGGGGAATATTGTCTCTTTTTGAATAATTTTTAGGTTTATCACATTTCCCCTCTCTTTAAGAAATATTAGATATCAGATTTACAAGTACTTTATTTCCCTATATGTGTGGGTGCTGATTTTTCTTGGAACACATTCACATTAAGAAGTAATTTGCTTCTGAACCCACTTTGGCTGGATTCCTGATTTCTATTCTGCGGTTCTACTTGGACATGTAAATGAACTTCATTTCAACACCATAGACTTGTCTGAGTTCACTTGTCACCAACATTCTTACATTGTTGACACAGGCATACACTCCTCTTAATGCGCAAAATTGTTTTCCATGCCGCAATTTACTGGGTAAAATTGTCGGTATGCTGCACTTCAAACGCTCTTCTTTTTCTCTTAATGTCTGAATTATCATTCATTTCTTTTATTCCTTTCTGTGCCAAGGGTGTTGTTGACCGCTGCATTACAAGCCTTCATTTTGGAGCTAATAAACAAAGCAGCGGTGTGTCTTGCACCCCTTCAATTGAATTTTGATCTGTAGATGGAGGACTTTGATGTAAAAGATGAAGAAAATGGCAGCGTTCTCAGTGGGAAAGGGGTGTTTAGTTTCATGGTTGGTATGTGGAGTCCCACTGGTTCCATTCACACCTTGGGTCTAGAGAGGAGCAATCCCTTGCTGCGATTCAGCCAAGATGCTGCTCCTAAAATCTCTCCTGTAATGTAACAAAACAAAAAAAAGAAATTTGTAGATGCTGCATCATTTCATTTTGTTTTCAACTTGATGCTGCTCTGTGATAGATTCACATGCATAATATATGACTTTGAAATAAAAAAATTTCTAAGATGGCTCATTGAATGAAATTAGAAAATGAAAAAATTAATATATCTTAAAATTAATGTTAAAGTACAATGCTTGTTTTCATCATCTACAAAGATGACATTTTGGGATCATCATGTGTATAGAGGGTTTTAGAAAATTCTGGCATATTATCTCTTCCATTTCAAGTGAAATCAAGATGCAATCATCCCGAGAGGAAGGATAAAAGATGACAGAGTAGGTTCACAGATAACATCATAATGGCATCAATTTCAGCAAGTTCATATTAAGATTTAGATGATGTGGAACTGGCATTTTGTTTGTTTGGATAGCGAAATCATCAGCTAAAGGAGGCTTTGGTGTACAGACCTGGCAAGGCTCATAATTCCCGAAGATACTCTGTACTCCATAGAAAAATATGGTTTGATTTTGTTGAGAGGGGTACACACTGTTGGTGGGTAATCCCAGCTATGTGCTGAATAATGCACTGAGACAGCATCTCTGCATTCATGTTCTCCAGCTACCACTATGTTTGGCCAACACTTCTCCATCACTCAGCAGCCGTCCTGCCGCTTCGTGCCAACATCTCAACTCTAATTCAAGTTGCTTATTTACTGCACCTGTGATGGACCCTTCCAAAACTTGTCAGCGGCGACACCTTTTGTGTTTGTACTTTGTGGCAAGGCATCCAGATATCTGCTTGAGAGAAATGAAGAAGAAGAAGGGAGGGGAGAGGAAAGTAGAGTTATGCTTCTAAACAATATCTAATCCGTCAATTTCTTTGACTGTTATTCTGATGCAGGGCTATTCATTTCTATGTTTTGGGGGAGTTTGCTGGGGCTGGATCGGGCCACACAGCATGGCGGGGGTTGCATAAACACCATGCAGTAATCCATCTCTAGTTAATGTGATTTTGGCAAGTGTCGGAGGAAAAGAGGGCTCTGCACACAACTGTCGTCAAATTCAATTTGTTGAATGCCAGGAAAGTGATTATGAGGGACCCATGCCATCCCGCATGAAAATTGACAACAATCCTGCTATCCCGCAGTGCAAAATGTAGCTCTTTCTCTTTTCGTACCATCATATTTTTCTGATTGTCTGTTAGACCCAAATAGTGCATTCCACATATTAATGGTTCATGACAAGATACCAAATAACTACCAAAATTCAATGGCTCAGGTTTTCATTTCAAATGGTTTATTGTTGTTCTTTTAATTACATTTTAGTGATATAATCAGTTATCAGATATGAAACCTGTACTTCGTAGTTGCATTTCTATTATAACCCCCCCCCCCCCCCTTGCTCATCCACTGTACTGACTGCCTTTATACCCATGTAATCTGCCCATAGAATCTAATCACAAGATTTATTCCTCCTCTTTTACTATATTTTTCCTTGGTCTGAAGACTAGTGCAAAGCCACATTGTGTGAAGCCAGTTTATTTCACATTCTCCCTGAGGGGAACTCCTTTGTGTCGTTTGATCGTCTTTCGCACCCCTCAGCAGGGCCCGCCTTTGTTGGGCCATGCTCCATGAAAGGAGCGCTTTAGAGACGAGCCACAATAGGTGTTGTGAAAGAGGGCTCCTCTATTGTCAGCAAGCACTCGACTCCGATGGAATGTGATGGGAGGGAAAAGAGTGAATTGCAAGGGAAGAGAGGAACGAGGAGAGGCGCGAGTGTGCCGTACTAGGAATGGGTGGTGTTAGTGGTGGGTGCTTAGAGTAATGAGGCATTTTCAATAGATTTGGGAGCTATGAGACGTGAAAAGAAAGGTTGGTTGGGAGAGGAGAAAAAGAAATCAATTGTGCTGTAGATTAAGAAGGGACAATGGGCAGGCCCACTTAGAACAGGGGACACAGCTGTGTGTTATGGTCTGGGGATAGTCATAAAACAGCATGGGTGCATGAAAATACCAGCTCATTCTACGCTAATCACTTGAAGTCTTAATTGAGCTGTCAGTAATTATACAAAATCATTGTGATGAGGCAGAATAATCCTATTTCCTTTGATTTTTCCACTGGACTCCTGGTTCTAGAGACTATTTGTGAAGATGATTTTTCTGTGCATGCATGGGGTGTAATTAAAATCAATTTGATGCCTTTGTGTTCTTCATATAAACTTTCTGTTTATCTTTTCAAATTATTTTCTGTAATTGTCATAGTCTTTACCTGGTTTCCTTTTAAAGTTAACTTTGGATAATTACACTTCTTTTTTTCCCCCATTGAGAACTACCCCTTTAAATAAGGAAATTAGGAAATGTATTCATACATGTAGAAAGAAATACTTATAGGCCTACTACTTTTGGGGCTTGTGGCTGCTACAGGGTGTTTACAGCAATATACTTTTAAACACAATTTAGGCCTTACCTATAGGATAGCACTTACAGCTAGGCTTTACATTATAGTTATGACGTTTTACTGTTGACCCATACCTTTTCCCCGAGTTGAAAGGAACTTATAATTGCCTTAGTAATTTTAAAATGACACCTTGTATCTTTCCACCTAAACATATTCATGGAAGACAGTAATGTAAGAGTAAGAAGTGTTTGGCATATATACATAAACTGCGTCACATAGCCAAGACATCCCATTATGTCTACATCGTTCTTCCTCGTCTCCATGTATGTGCTCGGCTAGGAAAGGAGTAGTAGAAAGAGAGAAGAAGAGAGAAAAATCCATAATATCTGTTTTCTTCCTCGGGCATTTTGAAATCTGGGTATGCAGCTTGGCTTGGTGAATTATGCCTTGTATTGAACAGCATCAGACTAGGCCTATACGGGGGCATTCGATATGCACCAATCCAGTTAGTGGGCTAATGCTTATTAAAGTTCACGCCATGCAGCAGAGCGCTTTATTTTTCTTCTTCTCTTCATTTCCCGAGGTGCATTTCGCACCTGTCCCTTTGCCTCTTATTAATCTTCCTCCACACTCAGCGAGAAGTAAGATTTGGGGGGGGGGGGTAGAATACTAGAGAAACGGACGCAGGTATTACTGTACGTCAGTCAGCAAGCGAAAGTGGACTAAAGCTGGCCGGGAGGTGCATGCGAAATGTGATCCCCGCGGAATTATACTCGGTTCTGTTTCCGATTGGTTCCTCAGATATTGCCCAACACCTACATATATGTTCCCTCTTTCTTTCTTCTACTCTATCCCATTTTGGGGCCCTTATGTCCTAGATTTTAGTTTTTATTTTAAGATAGTATTATTAGCGATATTTTAGATCATCGATCATAGAAGCTCAATTTCATTTTTCATACAGGAGCATAAGAAGTAAAGTTCTTACACAACTTCTCTAGCAGAATTTGATGAGAATAAAGCATAATTTATTGCTGTTCATGGAATTTGATGTGACAAATATGGATGCAAGGAGGCTTTCCAAAACTGTTGTAAGAGGTTTAAAGATAAAAGCTTTGGAAATAGACATCTTTTACCTGACTCACTCTTTTTCCTGCACTTATTCTACCCACCAACATAACTGCATGGCCTAGTTGCCATTATATTTTCTTCTTCATTATATCCATAGGTTATCATTCATATTTGGTTGTACATAGGGCAAGGTTATGAGGGTGGGGTAGTCCTGTCTTCATCAGGGTATGCGATAACCAGGTTCTGTCTGGGGTTGGATTACCAACTCCATACAGGCAGGGATTATCAGAGCGTGTTTTTAGAAAGGGGGGTGATGATGTAAATGCTGCTCAGGGTCTATGGTTCCAGTTTGGAAGTGCAAAGCGCAGATTAAGGTTGCTGGGATTAGGCAGGATTCTGCTCGACCCTGAACTAGGGGGAAAGAAAAATAAGGCATGGGTTCCTTCTGCTAACAGGATTCCCACAAGGAGGGACTGTAGGAATATAGGAGATGGGCGGCCATGATTGGATAGGGTATGGGTGCTCTGGAGCTGGGCTCGACATGCCAGCCATGCTAGCCAGTAATCCTCATGGAGTATAATCACTACATTATGTGATAGTCATGCAAAAGATGAATGCCAGAGATTGGCTGAAAGGTTCAGGCTTTCCTGTTGGACACGTATAGTCCGATTTCTTTTTTATTCTCCAACTCATTCAGTTTTCTTACATACATCCCATTTTGTGTAAATTAAAGAAAAATTTAGCCTTTGTATTAATCGTCTTTCAAAAGAGTTTTTTTGTACGTTGTTCTGGCAACAGCCCTTCCATACACTTTAGAATAGTAAATACTTTGTATTCACCTCAATATGGTGGTAGAAGCCTTAGTCAAGGAATCAAATTTTTGAGGGGGACTGGGAACTTTTTTGAGAAAGGTTATTGGTTTATTTAGTCAGGTGTGCTGGACAAAAAAAGACCATGGCATGGTTGTGTTTGCTTCCCATTTTAATATCCCAAGATGTATGTGTGTGACCCTGTCCTCTTATTTGATGTTGAGCAAGACTGGCCCAGTGTGTGTACGAGGTGATAAAAAAGTGTGAAAATCGTGTGTTGGGTGGCACCTCAGAACAAGGCAAAAGTAAGGTCTGTTTTCCAAAACACAATCAGATTAACGGCTGTTTGAACAGTGCTTGATATTTGCTCGCCAGTCATGTGACCGGGTATCTTGATTACTTATTACACATTGAAGGAAGATAGGGGCTCTGTACAAGAGCCATTTGTGAGTACATTATCGTTGAACAGTTGATTATTCAGCTCAGTTCAAATCCCCATTATCACTTTTAAAACTTAATTGGAAAATTCTGAGGTAAACTCAAGGACAGTGAGATAAGCATTTTTTTTTCTCAATCCCTTTTATTATTTCCTTCTATTGTTAGGAAATTCGTAGAGGTTAAGAATCAGAGAAGCGATTATAGTAGAATTTGATGTTCAGTTTAAAAGGAAAAGGTCAGATGTTACCCAAATTACTTTTGAAATATACATTTTGATCCCATTTTTAGCATCTTTCACTTCTCTGAATTTTGGGAAATCGTACATTTATTTTGTTACAGAAAGGGTCCGTCTGGATTGTTCGGAAATGTGCTTGATAATATTTAAAGGGTCTAAATAATTTGTACGGAAATATGTATTAGGAAATGGTTACAATATTTTTTTTGATAGGGCCCTTGTATTTTCTTCAAATGTGGTATCTAGGTTTACATTCTCCTTAGTATATATTCAATCTGATTTCATTTAAGAACTTGTGGGCAAATGCGATATGAAGTAATATACATGACAATGGCATAGCCTAGGCCTGCACGAGTTCTATTATATATTGCAACCATCCATAAAGAGAAGTACATGTAGTTCTGTATGATTTCATTTGATTTGGGACATAATTCTTGTGAAAGAAAGTATTCATTATTTTGTGACTACCTGCTTTCTTAACATATTATTTCATCCTTTGTTTCTTGCAGGGATCTGAGCTCCAACAAATTAAGACGATTGAACTCAAGCATTTTTGATGGCCTATCTAATCTTCAACAATTGTAAGTAACAAAGTGCGGTTTTATTTATTTTTATTTACCCATGCAAAAAACAAAATCATATCCGAAAATGACTTGATAACTGTATCCCTTGCCCCATATGAGTACTGAATACAAATTTTGGGCTTCACCAGGGCATAAATCATCTTAACAAGAGATCACAGTTGTGAGGAATGTAAACCAAAGTGTTATTTTTACGGAGAGAGTAAATTTGGAAAGAACCATTTTGCATGATCATTGTCTTGGTCTCAGTGAGTGATGTACAGAAAGACAGACCGTGAGACAGGGGAGAAGGAATATAGTTTTGGCACAGTCGTAGATGAAAAAAGGGCATACCAAATGTATTCTGGTATGCCTGGACTCAAACTGTAACAACATTTGTATTGTTTATTATCGTATAACGCGCTAGCTTAAATAGTTCAACGTTTTTCTGACGATGATGAATGTACCATTTGACCCGTACAGTCGTGGCCTACAATAAAGCTAACACGCTTCCCCCCTCGCTAGACTTGCTTGCTTGTCACTCATTGGTTGTGATCACATATCTGTCGTGTTTGTATTGGGACAGTTCAGGCTGTTGCCCTCTCCTCTCCCCTGTTAGTCATATATCTCTCTTTTATTGCTCTCTCTATCTTGTCTAAATTGGAGAGCAGAAAGAGAGAGAGAGAGAGATAGTGTGTAGATGAACAGAGAGAAGGAATTTCATGTAAATCAAGTAGAAAAATGACAGAAGAATATGCATCAGTTAAATCAAAGTAATAGGAATTCAGCTTTGGTACACTGTAGTAGTCCTTGCTGTTATTTTTTTCCCAATCTTAAGATTCTTAAGTCCAAACTGAAGTAGTCTTGATAGTAACAATAGTTCTCATTTTCATCTTTCCTTCCATGTTTACATTAATGCTGATTTAAATTTATATTAGCAAATATATCCATGCCCTTCAATTTAAGACTAAAGAGCATATCCTCCTCCCCACCCCCATCTCAGCTGTAGCTGTGGCAATCCCCCACCCTCCCTGGGCGCCCCAGCCACTCTTGTTTTCTCAAGTCCCCTGTTAGCTAGCAGCGGGGCTTCAAGGTGTGAAAGTAACTCCCCGGTGAGGAAGATTGCAAGAGGTCAAAGCAACAGGCCCTGTCATCACAGGCATCATTTGAAACCCTGAATTGGAGTTGCCAATTTGAGGATGTGCTCTGGCATGCCATTGCTCATGAATAGCAATGGCCGAGTCCACGACCCCCTGAGAAAGAAATACCGCATAGCTCTATGCCATATGAATTATGAAATAGAAATCTCCATTTCTTCATATTTCACCACAAAGTCATGAGGTGAGATAATTCTCTTGGAAGAAAAAAATGAAACTATGGTAACAAGTATTACATTGATGGTTATTTCTTGGTGTGCATGAACAGTTGTGTAAAGGATGCTGGAATATGAATAGTGTGTTTACCATACTCCTCCCTTGTTATGTCTACATTGTATCAACATTGACATTAATTTTGCATCTTCTCTTTTGTTTCTCTGTTTTCAGAAAATTGGCATCCAACAAACTGACATCTTTACCTATCCTTGGACCATCTGCTAGAAATCTGACTCAGCTGATATTGTAAGTAAAGATTAGAATTTGAAATGAAAGAAGTATCACTGAGAAAAATAATATCCTTCAATAGTGTGCTATAAAAACAATACAAAACTAAACAAAACAAAACAAAACAGTTATACATGCATATGATAACACAATTTTATGTAGCAGAAATGAATAAGCTGTAAAGATTGAGACAAGTAACACACTTATTTAGGACATAAGAAATGAACTATCATGAACTTCTCATAGTACAAAGAATCACCTGGTGTGCTTTCAAGAAAAGTGTAAGTGACCTGTCTTTTTAAAACGCAACGAGAAACGAAAGTGAATACCTCTGCTACATTTTAAAAGACACCAAAACAGACAATTTCCTGATTGCCAAGAAGTCACCTGAGACGAAAGTGTAGTTAACCTTCTGCTTCATGGTATACTGTAGGTTTGATATAGATTCAAACAACAAAGGAAGTTAGTTCTTGAAAGCAATATTCTGTGGTATACAGGAGCAATGAACTGAATGTCCTGTCTTCCTGATTTAGGACACTTATAACCAGGATGTTTAAATGACACAGTTCAATGGGCATGGGGTTAAAGAAATAAATGGAGATAATATTGAAATTGAGAAGTTTATGCCTTTCCTTCATTTATGGAGAAAAGGTCATATTTACAAGTGATTTCACCTTGTGATGATACTGTTATAAAGGGTTTGGTTTTCCCCAATGTCTTTTTTTAAATCTCATGAGCATTTGATCTTATAGAGCTTGGAAAGGTATTATGAAATTCAGAATTTTCCTCTGTAAGGAATTATGGTTTTCAGCATTAGACTTTAAACAGTAGAATAATGAAATGAAGGAAATTAAAATGTGAATTGGCAAATTTTTCATCAGTCATTAAGCCAAAACATCATAATAAGCAGTGAATATTCGTAAAGATTATCTGCAGTAATTAACACACTAATTTAAATTGAAGGTGAGTTCTGACACTGTTTAATCGTTCTTAATTCCGTGTTTAATACCACTTTGGCATGAATCATCCTTGCTGGGGTAATATATCCTTTCCATAGAGAAATTAGCAATATTTGTATCAAGAGAAATCCATAAAGATGGAGTAATCTCTCCCTCTCTCTCTCTCTTTCTATCTCTGGCTCACTAGCGATAACTCTCTTCTATGGTGATAGGTAACTCTTCATCGCTCCTCATGAATGAATTGATGTTGTCTATTAATCATCTCCCAAATCAGGAAGCCATCAGTTACGTCTTTTATCTCCTGTCCAAGTCCCAAGGTGCCCATTCATTTACTCCATAGTCCCTTTGCATACTCCTTCATTCTTGATGAGGTCTTTGGTAGGTTTTTGCTGTTGCGCCCGTGCCTCGTTATGGCTCATAACTAATTGGACAACCCAGAGAGCAGGGAATGCAGCAAAGGAGAGGTACACTTGCACCCTGCCATCCTACGCACAAAGCTGTTAATGATGTATGAACTCTCATAAAAAAATTGACTTGCTCTGTAGCGCCCGATGTTGATGACATGCAGATTAAGGATGCCATGAATTTCAATTACTGAGCGTGATACTCGCTACAAATTGTTTGATTCATTCATGCAGTCGTGTAGAAATCGATGAATATTGGAGAATGAGTGAATCAGGGGAAAATGAGATTAATCTTGACCCAGATCCATGATTAACAGTATGACCCACTTGTCACAATCATTATTCAAGTGATTATAATTTGGCATTAGATTTGTCTCTCTCTCTCACATACATATTAGCTGTCCCTCATTCATTTCATTGATTTGGGGGTATACTATAGTCAGTGGTTTAAAAAGTGCATAGACTGTCCATGTGTTTTGGCCTAACTATTACCTTTTCCACCAGATTTGCAATGCTTTCATTCTATCATGAAAATCAATCAGACTTAGTTTCTCGAAACTATTTCCCTTAATTGAACTAACAATTACATAGCAAATAGGCGACATGTATTTAGAGCCACAACATTAACCTATTTCTTTCCCTTTTTTGGTCCTCAACTACGTTATACATCGATTGTCTAACTACATGTAGCTGGCACTACTCATCCATTGAGTTCTGTAGGCTATTTGAGTGGATGCAGCCTTGATGCAATATAAATCTTGATCACATCATTACATTGCAAATTTCCTCACATAAATTCCAGTGGGCAAGACTTCAAAGGTAAAGGGTGTTGTAAATTGAACATGCAAGGTTTGTGGAGGGTCATAAATGATTTTATACCTTTGTCCTCCTACTCCATCTTATCCTATCCCACTCTCCACCCTCACCACCACCCCCTCCCCCAAAGAAAAATGTATATTAATGATATTGGTATAGATTTAGCATTTATAAAAAATTTGATGCTTTCAAGGGCACTTGTTTTTGAAGAAACCTCTGATAGCAGGATATAGTACGTATTTACATTCTTTTAGTTTTAGAACTGTTTCCTTCTGTTTTGTTTGGTGCCTAAGCTTGTGACTTGGCTACCTCATTGATATCTCCATCTTATTACTGAAAATCAGGAGAAAGAGTGAGATATATATATTTTAATAGGAATATTCGGCAAATGAACTGCCTGAGGCTTGAACCAACATTGCGTTGCCTTGCCCTGCCGCATCATGCACGAGGACGTGGTAAGACCAACACTGTCTTGCATGCAGGAGTTCCATGGTTTGACCATCAATTAAAACAGAGCTGCAGGGTACACTCTAGATCCAAGACTGTCACTCATCTCATACCCCTTTGACTAAATAACAGGGTCCTGTTTGGACTAGGCTGGGCTTGCCTGCTGGAAATAAAGAACAAGAAACGTTCCTGACCTCGTGTTTCAGGAAAATTTTGTTGTTCTGCCCATTTCTTTTGAGTCTGCTGTTGAATTGACCCCGTATGCATGGTTTATGGAAGAATTACCTTGTGGTAGGCTATATACATGTTCAAGTATTTTCTGCAGAGCCTTGTTTATAGTGGATTGATGATTTTTTTTAAAGCTGTAGGTGTGTGCTTCAGTAAGATTTTCAACCTAAGAGATTTTATGATATTTCGTACCAGGTTTATAGGATCCTTAACTTCTTGTGTGGCATCCTTGTTCAATATGGATATGGTGTATCCTCACTGGATATCATTATAAATTCTTATAATGTTCAATGAAAAAAAATATCTGTTGGATTCCCAGAAAATAAAATGAATTCTTGCAAAAGTATGTGCAAATTAAATTTTAAAAAGTCAGACAGCTATTGGGAGAATATGAAAGATGGATAAACATCAGCTGTGTAGGCATTAGGCAATTGTGTATGTATATAATGAAATTTGGCAGAAATTTTTTGAATAAATACATCTTGGGAAGTAAGTCTTTTGCTAATATTGCTAACATGTAAGCCTAGATCTGTGACTTTGCTTATCAATTTGATGACTTTAGAATTCTGTATGTGTCATATTCCTTCATCCATAATCCAAAAAGTGTCTTGCTATGCAGTTCTTCTGTAACATCTGTTATCTGGAGATCTTCAGAATGCTCCAAGCAGTTCCTTGAGAAGTGAATAACCTCCTTATAATTGAAAGTGAAAGGTGTGCTGAGAGGGAAGAAAAACATTCCATATGTGCCGAAAGGAAATTGAATCTGCGGACGTGAAGCGCTCGGAGAATACACCTCTCTTTGATCTTGTACACCATCATCCACAAAGACGGTGTAAAATGAACACCTGAGTGTGCTGGTATTCTCATTAGTGAGTGGTGAGGTGATGAAAGATTTTTGGTTAGGATGAACCCTTGTACTTGTCCCAAAAGGATTATACAATATCACCTTGAAAGATAAATTGAAGTATGTATAAAGATTATATTATAGACATGATAAGTATCGTGCAGTAATTCTTCAAATTGAACTTAACATATTCTTTATTAATATTGTGCCGTTAACCTCTGAAATTTTGATTGAAGTGAAAATACTATTGATATAATTTTCGTACATCTTGTGATTCCCTAATTCCATGATCTCAGTCATAGAAAAAGTATTGGGAATGAGATAGGCTCCCTGACAATCCAGCCATGTTTTCACTCTCAATCCATGAATCCAGAAGACAGGAATTTAGAGAAACTCACCTTGCGGTTGGAAACAAAAGGCGGTGATCTCATCCGTGTGATTCTCTTGTGTAGGATGAAAACAGACAGTGTTTATTGATACCACATGAAGTCAACAATTTTCAGGTTATCACAGGAAAGAAGGTGATGTGGGGGAGAGACTGGTCATTAGCCTTTAGTCTTCCTGTACCAGACTAGTTCTCTCATTCAGCAGGATATTTGTTTCTCAATTCTAGAGAACATGAAAAGTTTCAAAATTGCTAAATAATGCATTTATATGAATGCTTCCTTTTTGTTGAGAAAAGGAGAACCACATATTCATATCTATGCACGTGTGGAAAATTATGTTTGTATGAATCAATAAAGTTGATAGGCCTGCATGATATTGGCAAGAATGGTGCTAAGAGTTACTTATACTCTGTATTATTTTATTTTTGTTAAAAGGGATAAAATTAATGGTGATGTCTGTGATGAGAAAGGAAGAAAAGGAAAGGATTGCATCTTGAAGACTAAGTTGATGTCAGAGGTGACCTGATATAACCTCTCTTCACACATGAGGTGCCTGTAGAAATGAAGATCATACCCCTTTGAGAGGTACTCCTAATAAGTCAAAAGATCCCTAGATTGTGAGCCCGTATTAGTCCCATACCATAGGGATTGGTGTGAGGTCATTGCCATTTCAATATGGTAACCCACTCAAAGTTGTATCTGTTTCTGTTAATGCATTGCAAATGGATATTCTTAATATTTCTCTATTTTGCGGCTGAATCTGCACTGATGGTCTTGTGTGGTTTTGAACTGCCCCCCCCCCCCACACACACACACATTCTCTCCTCTATTTTCATGAATTTGTGTATTAATGATACTATACATGGATGGTGCAGAATGCTGCATTTTTAGGTCCATGTATTTTAGGTAGATGGTTTCTTTTGTATTTGCAATTAGGTGTCATGGAAGCTTATAGTTGTAATGTGAGATTAGTGAGAGGAAGAAGTGATAGCTTGATAATGGCTGATTTTAGCCTAAGTTCTGGTGTCCATTCCCATTCTCCCTTGCCTTTGCCAAACTGTGACTAACCTTCGGTCGTTCACTCAGCACTGGCGTTTTCCCTTCAAGTGCCCTGTTTGGAGTGTGTCATTCAGTGCGAGGATTGAATAATGCATGAGTGCTTCTCAAAAGCACCCCATAACCTCGCGACCTTTGTATTGGCCAATTGGCCAATTGGATGGGGGCTGTGTGAAACACACAAAAGGTGATTTGCTCCATGGTTCTTCTGAGGTGCGAATGTGGCAGGCTGAATTATGTCTTTGTGCTGATCAAAACGTTAGTGATCAAAACAACTGAATAGGGAGTGACCTCTCTCCTCCTAAAGCCTTCCTTTCAGAACCGTTTGGGAACATGAAAAGTTGTTGTGTGCGCTACCTTGAAACGAGCGCTGCCTGGGCCCATTGCTGCCATTCTCAACGATTTTATGTCGACATCATAAATTATTCACTCCTTGGAGCAATTTGTCTCATTGACTTTCAAACGACATGTATGTTATGCAGGGCATGGTGCCTGGGTGAATGAAAGCAGTGATTACACACCTCTACGTAGGCATAGCAGGGTCACTCTTGGATGAGGCACAAGATATTCAAGCAGGCTTCTCAACGACCATGAATAAAACAAAATACAAAACTTTGCCAGTATAAAAAATGGGAAAACACATCATCAGGGTTTTTTCTCGAGAATGACTGGGATTTCTTAACTCCCATTTTCTCCTTTTGCCCTGCCCTCCTTCAATCTTTTGAGAGCATTTCCAATGGACCCATAGTTTATATTTCTCTCTTGCATTTGCACTGTAATTTTCTTACCTGTCTAATCCCTGCCAATGTTTTTTTTTTCCTCTCCCATTTTCTGCATTATTTTTCAAGTAAGAATAAGATGATTGAATTGCAAAATTAGGTCTGTGTGTCAGTTACTTGTTAGAAAGAATTCAAAATATATCAAAGTACCTCCAAACTGGATGGTTATACTGTAGGCCTGTATACATGTACCTCAAATAAAGAAATGAAATATTAAATTATGTCTATTTGCATTTAAATATGAGCAACAGTAAGGTATGAAGACTTATAAAGACCGACATGTATTCTCAGTATTATGCACCATTGTTTACAGTCATCTCTATGTTGTGGGGGGGGGGGGGGGGGGGGGCGAAGGAAGAGAAAATACTACTGTAATGTATATATTGCCGCTATTGCCTATCCTCTCTCCCCAATGCTATGTTTGGGTCCCTGGCAATACAAAACACACTTTATCACAATGAACTTTACATTGGAGTGGGAGGTTCTCTTAAATGGACAAGATCACTCTTCTGTCTTCCACTCTTCATTTCCTCTCCCATTCCTTCCAACCTCAGCTTCTATTCTACTCTTGTTCGAGACTCATTTTGCATCCTCCCCATTTGCCGCTCATTCTGCCATTGCCTTGACCCAGCTTTTAGTAGGACTCTCCTATTTGTGTTCATTGATGGTGCTGATTGATCCTTATTGGAGAAGACATATCTTCCAAAGGAAGGCTATGTGTTGTTCCTGAGTGCTGACAGTGAGGTTCACTTCATCATTGTGCTTTCTCCACTGTAAGATAGATTGGAGTGAAAGCACTGCTGGACATTAGGTACACCCTCCCCTACCTTATTTAGATACCTCTGTAGATTTTTTAATTAGAATGATTGGCAAGTAGGAGGAGATTAGGTCAAAGTGATAATTGAAGTTCACTATAATTTTGTGATTGGTTCACAGAACTCCTGTTTTATATGAAGTGTTCTTGTGAGTTAGATATGGGTGAATTTAAAGTTTTATTAGAATACTTTATTTCCATTCTCATATCTTATATGATATTGTCAAGTATAGCTTGACTTTAAGTCCTTATTTCATATACTTATAGAATCAGTGAATGAAAGTGCTTGTATTTTGTGTGATTAAAGGTTTTTCCTATTAGTTATAAAAGGGTTTAGATCCACCTAATGGTATTCCCTCACCAAGGGGATCTTTATCTAACCTTGTCAGCTCCGCTGAGTCACCTTCCTGGGCTCTTTGCTTAGCACCATCTTTAACCCATGTACTCTTTTCCAAACTCTTCCATTCTTAAGTATAATCTTCTGTGTACAAAATACTTCATAATAGCATTCAGGTAGTTTGAATGTCCAAATCCTAGATCATGTGGGGTAGAGGAAAATCCAGTTTCCACTCTTAAAATGATGGGTTTTTGATAACAAGATTCCGTGACCATGCCAAGATTTGCTTGGTTATAATTTTATGACTAATAGCATGAGGTTGGGATACAATTCTCCAATGTTTTAGAGCTTTATTGCTCATTATCTTATGCAACATTGTCTGTGGTTAAAGACTAATCTTCAGGTGCAGTGACACACCTTGTTAATGATCATCAAGTTTCTTATTTTTGTGGCGGCATCTGTGAGAGTGATGCAGCAGAATCTGGCGCTTGTGTTTAACAGCGGGTAATATGAGCTGGAGTGTCTGTTATGTAGACAGTGTTGAAAGTTCATAGGTTCACAAATAATAGCTAGACAAAATTCCAGGCAACACATATTCCCTTCATGATAGAATGTAACAATTACACTTCAGATCCAGAAAAGATGAGATAAATTGATAAGATGTGTGATTCTGAAGAGAAGTCTGATATGAATTTACTGGAACTCAGTGACGTGTGACATAGTTTATGTGCATTCTAGATGCAGATTCTGAAGCCTGAGTACAAATTAGTATACACTGATTTACATGTAAATAGAAAATGATATCATTATAACATTTTTTACTAGAGCTCTTAAATATTTCCTCAGTTTATCATTAAGAACATATAAAAGTATTCCGTATTATTGTATCTAATACCGAAAAGTATCAAAATATGTATGATGTAATCTCCAAAAGGAAATCTTGTAGACATGGGAGGGGGAATGCACTTTGGGTGACACTTGAAGAAGCGCCCTCGTTTGTCCAAAACTTGTTATCACTGATGATGAGCTGGCTTGAAGTAAATGCAAGGAAGCTTAGTCAGATTCAGTTGTCGTCACTTTGTTTACATCAATAAGTTAAAAGGGAGGCTAAAGATGGTAGGCCCATAGTGAAGTGGGAATCTCAAAAGTGATGGACGCATTAAGTTTCCTGTTTGTCAGGGTCATGTGAAAGGAAAAATCTGTATTTATGGTGATCTAAATTTGCTTAAAATAATGCCTTTTTTTGGGGGGGGGGGTTCTGTTATACAAGAGATTCTTTGATACAGCATATTGTAGTAATAATGCATTTTATGATATACAAGGAGCACTCAGAAATAAAATATAGAAAAGGAATTTGATTTTGTGGACAGATGAAGCATGTTACCAAACCTTTCATTTCAAAATATCTTAAATTATCATGCAAAGAAAAAGGTACAAACGTATTAATTAGTGAGATAGTTTTCATGATTCAGTTATAGTTTTCATGATTCAGTTAAAAGTCAGGACCTACAATACATGTACTTTCTTAATGTGTAGGATGTGCTTCTTTTACTTTTGCACCAACTTAAGATTATGACTAAAATGGTAACATTTTTAAATAAGTGCTTTACTGCATTTACTACATGTATATCCCCTTGGAGTAGACAGATCATTTTTTTCTCTCTTTTTTTCTTTCTTTCTTTTTAATCATGTAGAAGGAAAGATAAACTGTAGGGTGAGATATTTCTGCTAAAAGAGGAATGTAGAAAGCCCAATTTTATTTAAGAAACTTTTGAAGGGTGATCCCTTTTTATCATCGATTAGTGGATTAGAATTTGTCATCCACTGATAATTCACATCACAAATCTTTTTAATCCCTCCCCCATAATTAAGTTTCTCTTGCACTATAAGTCGTGGCTGCTGATGATAAATGCATCTGAATTAAGCACTCTACGTCTCAAGCTTTTCAAAGGAGATTAGTTTGTAGAAAAATGTAAATGTCATTTATGTCAGATGATTATTAGACAAAATCAATCATTTTTTAGATTTTTTCTTTTGTACCTCTGTTTTATTTTTTCCATTTGTAGAAATGGCAAATGAAAATGCCAAGGGCACACTCACAAATAATATTTTTTTTTGTTAATCATGTTTCTTTTCTCATTTTTTGGCAGCCAGAATTCCACAACTGATCTCATGTATAATGATGATAGTACTCCAATTTCATACTCAATTCAGTATTTTCTTCAGTTAGAGTGGAAAACACTTGATTAAATTGTGATTTTGTTGATTATATTATGTTTCTTTGCTATTGTTCTTTGTTCTTTCAGACATCATAATCGGATAACAAATATCAGTCCAGCAGCACTTCGTGGCCTGACATCATTACGAACCCTAGATCTGAGCTACAATCGTATCGGTCATCTGCGGACGGACACCTTCCCAGCAGATAATCAGCTCCAATTCCTGTAAGCAACATTCAAGATTTTAATTAAAATAAAGAAAAATGCACTTTATTAAAAGGCAAACCAGAAATCTGAACATGTAATGATCTGATGAAGATACTTGGTTTATTTCTATGACTACATTTGTTGATAGTACATTTTTTTTTGATAATGAGCTTTCATTTCTTCAGTGGTGTTAGAGTACTGAATCTGATTGTGAATAAAATTGGAACCTCTTACTAATCTATTTAGCTCAAAGAAAATACAAAATTATTTTTAGAATATCAGCATAATTACTTAAAGAATCATATGTCTTTATAAAGCTCTTGTTCAATTTAATGATTGATATATATAATTGAACAAGTGAGAAAATGTTTCTCCACAGTTCATGAATTCAAATTGAGATAAACATATATTTCTTGTAGGGAACTTTGATCCAAACTAATGTAGGAATTAAAATCAAATAAAATTCCCATGGATATCTTCCTTACTATTCAGCATGTGAGGCCGTCCTGGGGGTACGTTTTAGTGTGTCTCAACTCTTTTTTAGCTTCCAATCCATTTTTATGTTTGCTCATCATCACCTTTCCTCCAATCTCATAAATTGAAGTGCTGT
Source organism: Heliocidaris tuberculata (assembly GCA_025618425.1). NCBI lineage: Eukaryota > Metazoa > Echinodermata > Echinoidea > Camarodonta > Echinometridae > Heliocidaris > Heliocidaris tuberculata. The sequence continues at coordinate 67,427,563 of CM046832.1, read as the reverse complement.
TTCATCGTCTAGTGGGGATTCGTAAACTAAACAAAGGCAGAGATTCGCATCACCGATTTCCGATTCGTAATGGATTAAAACATTCACTGCTCTGCTACTGTTTGTTTAAGACTAGTATTTGGTAACTGGAGTTTTTAACTTTCCCCACAGGATGGTAGGAATCTCAATCACTTTCAGGTTGATTATTGCTCCATCTAACCTATTTCAAATAAGGTTAGAATTACAACACGTTAAAATTGAGATATTGGAGGAGATTTTTTAATAATTATATCTAGATTCTGTCTTGTTTAAAAATCACATGCTTCTTAATATCATAGTTTGAACATAAAGTATTATTGAAAGGGTTGGAATGAAGCATTTTAGCAGTCAAGTTATCCTAGGAAATGCTATGGGAATTCATAATTGAAGAATTACCACACTTCTGTGTTTTATTGATGCTTTAACCCCACGAGATAAACAGTTCTTTAAAGTGGAATGTTGTCTTCTTTATTCTGTCATTAACCCTGTTTAAATTGGCATGTAAAAACAACAGTCAAGTGTGGATTCTATTCTATGTTATTTCTTTGTATGAACATGCCCAAGCCTCTTTTTATGTGTGTGTGTGTGTGTGTGCGTTCCTCTGAAGAGCTGACCAAATTCATTAAAGGGTAGTCCAGGGGATAGCGCGATAATACCTGAGGCAAGTGGGTTAGAAAGCACAAGCATGATTGATGCGCTGCAGGAAAAGAAGCTTTGCCTTTGCTGACAGCAGTGTATCAGACTAATGTCAGATATATTTTGGGTTGATGAAAAAAAAGGTGTCCTCCCATGAAAAGCATTTTTATTTATATTTTTTCTTATATTTCCTCTGTATGGTTGTGACACTGAATACTGAGAGGCTAGTGGAATTAGCAAAGTATTATTGTTATTAGATAGAGCAAATTTTTCAAATCAACAAAACATGTGTACAGTAGGCCTCTATCTATAATTACATAAGGAGGGTTGGGATGCCACAAACTGACTAGTTAGTGGTTACTTTTCAATAGAATTGGACCTAACTAATAAAAGTGTACTTTAGCCTGCATATTCTTTGATAAAAACCAATTGGCTAAAATGATAACATGTCGATCTGGATCAGACACTTTTTCTCCGATGGTGGCTATTCTTTCGCCGGCATCTACCGGATGAGTGATGGCTCAGGGATAAGACAATTGTGGCATCACAGAGTGGTGCAAAGAGGGTTACATTGCCTAACGTGGGGCTGTGCTGTGGTGACACTAATTAAAGTGGTTGTGGCAGGCATGGGGGTAGAGATGACGATGTGGATGATGATGATGGTGATGGTGATGGTGATGGTAGTGGGGGGGGGGGGGCTACTTGATGATGGGATGAGGGGGAGACTGATGTGACTAATGGAAGATGACAGCAGCTTTGTGTCTGTGATGGTGAGGTTATTGAAGTGGTATCTATGATGTGTGTATTGGTTGGAAACAATCGTGTTCACATACCATCAAGAACATCAAAATTACACACGTGAAAAGAACAGGAAGGAGTCATTAGATTACACTTGAAATAAAAAGAGAGTTATATGAATGAAAATAATTGCTGAAATATCAAGGTTATAGCTAAAGTTGGACAAGGAAAATAGTAGGTCAAAATTCAGCTTCGTAAAGAAAAATTACAGGATTGTGTGACTTGCGCTCATATTTTACTTGTCTTCTCTATCTCAATTTGCCCCTTCTGTTTCCTTCTTTTTCTAACTCTGTCTTTCTGCCCTGCCATCTTCCTTCTCTTTCTGCCTTGACAGGTTATTGGAGAACAACAGAATCAGTACGCTACAGCAGAGATGCCTCAACAACCTTCATTCCTTGGAGATCCTCAAGCTCAACCGTAACCGCATTGCATCCCTACCCCGCGATCTCTTCACCCACCTTGAGAGTTTGAACCTTCTGTAAGTACACATTCCCGCTTCTCACTGCCTTGCAATAGAAGGTAGCTTTCACATTTGTTTTGACTTATTCTATATCATGGATAGTTCTTATGAGAAGTTACTGCATTTTGTCATCCTATGTTATTCTTTCAGGATGAGAATTAAAGAAAAATGAGCTAATCTCCCTCCTTGTACATCCCTCTTTTTACGACCCTCCCATTCCTCAACAAATATCCTCTACCAGTGAAAATATAACAGATGGGAGGGAGGGGTCTGAAATTCTAAAAAAAGAGCCCTGTCTTCGTGATCAGGGAACACAATTACCAAGTCCAGTAGTCCAGTTCCACTTATACAGTTTCCCCTAAGATATAAGCTTTATTTTTTCATTTCTCTGAGACTTCCAGTAGTCACAGATTTATCCTTATGTTAGAAAAGAAGAGAAACTGAAAGGAAATGTAAACGTCATAATACTTTGTTCGATGTAGATATTGGCAAGAATCTTCATGATAATTGATCACTTGTTGTGCGTTGAGTGATAACTGGAAGCTTGTGATGACCTTTGACTATCTGTAGGATGGCTTGCCCTTGGATACTTGATTTACAAAACAACAATTGATTAATTCCTTATAACTTGTTTTCCTGAAATGCTTATTCACCCAGTCCCAGCTGTCTCTCTCTAATTAGCTTAAAACTCTTGCCAAACCTTTCCAATTAAGTTACGTAATTTCTCCTTGTGAAAACCTGTCATTCCTAGTAAGACTTGTAAACCTTCATATTGTGTAAGAAATAATACAGCGCCAAGCCGTTTGACTCGAGAGCTATTTTGGAACAACTAACAGCCATTGGCCCTCAGCACTGTTCAGTATTTCCTAAGTGAGATATTGGAAATATTCATTTAGAAAGCATATATCCAAAGGTCAAATGATTGTGATCTGTTTGGATCATGCTGCAGAAATATTCCTGATCGGCATTCATTAGAATATTTTGTACATTTGAAACAGAAATCATTCTAAATAATCACAGTTTTCATAGATTCTTCTTATAAACAACAGTTAAAGATATCAACATTATTTTTCCTTGAAAAATAAGAGTATCCTTAGAAATATGTTTCCTTTATGATCTTATATTCACATTCTTATTTATAGTAAAAAAATCCAAGTAACACATAAGTTTTGGAAACAGTTGATTAGAAGACAATTTTTATGAAATTGAGGTTAAAGGAGAAGTTTTTATTGTTCCTTTTATTTCATCACATGACAGATTAAATGTGCCAACTGGAATGATTGAAGGGATATTGCTCATGTCTCCTCCACAATTACTTATTACATAACATTGAGGAAATGCCTTCACACAAGTCATCCTTCTGGGCACATTGGAATTGTTTCCTTTCCCACAGCTTGGATGAGCATTTATTGGTTATGTTCCCATCAAATTCTACTTTGCCAAAGAAGGAATAATTTCAGGAAAATTAATATGTGACAGTTTTTAATTTTTTTTATTATTACCTGTAGATTTCCATATATTGAATTGTATCTCACAAAATGGTATACAAACTTTTGATTCTCAACTACATCCTAAAATGTACAAGAGTTTCACAAAGTATGATATCCTTTGGGCAAATGTATGAATGATCAGATGACTGGTTTTGTTGGTACATGTAGTGTCACTTCAATACAGCTGGACTATTTCAGAAGACATGAATCAAATTCTCAATATGATTACATGCATGAATTTTCCTCATTTCCAACAAGGGCTGATGTGAAAAAATAGTGTGAAACAACAGACAGGAGAGGAAAAATCACTCAGCTCGGAGTTCCGATGACAGTTTGAAATGTCACGGCTATCGGACATGTCTGCCCCCTTTTGTGCTTGTGTTGTTCCCCCCATCACTTATTTTGTAAGCCTATATGTTTTCATCTCTCCTGAGCACTGGGAAATGAGACATGTACCATTCCATTTGGCAGCAAACTCTATAAGTTGTGAATTCACTTTTCATGACATCATGCCAAGTCGTCATGGTTTCCTCTTGTCCAAATCATTAGTCTAATATTCAGCCCCATAGCAACCCCTATAATGCAACTTGATAGTGAAAGCTGATCTAATTTTGATCTTGATTCATTTTTTCTGGTAAAAGCATGATTACAACTAGGCTGCCTTATCATGTAAATATCCTGTGCTTGGGGACCACTTTTACATAAAGCAAAAATAAACTACGGTTCATGGTTATCACACATCCGAATAAAATTGTTGTGGGTTCTGTCCCAAGATTTTATAGCTGTTGTTCAGGAAATCAGAATAAGTAACTCACTTCCAGTGCATGACCACATAATTGTGGTCTCGGCCACCAAGGAATAATTATTCCCACTCGAGTTCTTTATGAAACCCCCAAGATCACCGTGAATGTTTAGGGCAATACATTTTCTAAGTGTTGGATAGATAGATAAGGGGGAACTCTCTCTCCCACAAGATTTTCTAGCGAATGGCTACCATGTTTGTGAGTTGCTTTTCATGATGTATCTTAATGTGGGGATCGGCATCCAGCTCTCAACTTGGAAGGGGAAATTCAATTTTAGGTGTCTCCACGATGATAAGTGTTGAAACAAGGTGTCTGATGAAGAAGAAATCACATGTATGACACCATTGGAGTTTGAGCTCTCTAGAGGAGAAAGCTAATCAAAGAATTTAAAAGGCTTATTTCTCAAAGGGAAGCTCATTTAGGGTAGAATGTAGTTCAAAACAAGCCTTCCAAGTCAGAGAAAATATGCGTCATTTCAGTTTGTTCCCATGGCATCAAAATTATTCCATTTGAAAGTTCAGATTCAACAAATAGACGTATAACATATAGAAATAGTTTTGGTTTTTAGAATGGAAAGACGGTGGTCAGTGAAGTCACTGATTTGGGAGAATTTATTTGAAGAATGATAGATTAATGTTCACTATCCTATACCAGACCCTTCCCAAAAGACCCATTGTTTCTATTGATTTTGTCCCTATTTGAAGGTACTCCCTTACTCCAATCCACAGTGTCTCCAGGAACAACGTCAAATGCTTTGGCCAATTTCCTTGCCGCTCTCCAGGAAAAAAAATCCACATGAGCAAAGTAGAATTTCCTGAGGTGTTTCGAGAGACTATTGGCCAAGTTCAGTGGAGTTGATCAAAATCGCAAACAAACCTTACAATTTTATCGTAATCTGCTCAACGCAGGCACAAGGAGGGGGAAACATAGCCTACTCTCATAGGGCTCTGATTGGAACATAAGCCAGTGGATTGTGACCTGAGTGACTTTCATGAGATTAATTTGTTTTGATTGCTGATATCCCTAATATAACGGTGGGATTCCAGAAATCGTGAGGGATTTGAAACCAAATTAAAAGAAGACGTGGCTGACAGAATTTGGTTTAAATTATTTGGTATGAAGTCATCATAACCAATTTTATCAAATTCAAAATCAGTGACATTTAATTTTTCGGATTTAAAATAATCAGATTTTCTCTCATCCCATTACCCTCCCTTTTCTAAATCCTGTCTCTCATCTATTTAAATGAATGATATAGTTCAAAATGTAAATGTCACGGCACTTTTTTTGGTTCATATCCAAAATTGTGGGAGTAAGAAAAATATTTGTTTCATTCATATTCTTTAAAGTGCTCATATCTGAAGTGAAGATATACTCATCCAGTTTACAAATTGAAAATGAAAAAATGTTTTATATGAAACGCTAGTCATGATAGCTCTAACCATGGAGAGATGGGGAAAAAAAACTATTGTGAAGCATATGCTCTGAGAATGCTGTGCCTCGGTAGGAAAACATTCCACTTTGTTTGTAGGAGCACATGGGTCACAAGTTAGGAAAACAATGATGTCTCTTTTTAGCCGTGTCATAAGCATAAGACACTTCATCAGTATGCAAGTACCTTTTTTTATGAATCAAATCTGAAACAACTGTCTTAAAGCATCCTAAATCTCTTTTTATCTATATTGGGAGTCACTTAAGAAAGGAAACCTAAGTAAATCAACGACTGGTGGAATACCTTTAAACTGATAATTAAGATATTTATTTCTGGCAAAGCAAGAAGTTGACAATTTAATTGCATCTCCACATATTTCTGTAAATAAAACTCTCCCGTTGTCTCTTGATAATCCTAGCTTTCATTTCACTCAAAGAACCAATTTGATTCCCCTGAAGAATTTGTATAAAATGTGAGTGAAGATGACTTTATATACTCTCAAAATACTGTTCATAACCATATATAATCCCAGCTAAGATGCAGGTCACCTTAGGGTATTATCGTAACCCTTCTTTTCATTCTCGGTCTTCTCCTTTCAATTATCCTCTTGCGTTCTCCAGGCCCAGGCGGGCGGCCATGTCTCCGACACCTTATTGAGAAATGCAAGCCAAAATGCATGCATTAGCAATGTGTGAATTCGTATTTTCACAGACCGAGTTAGTCACCCAATACGCTTGCACGAGGGCGCTGTGTAGAGCTGCATCATCGATCGCAGCCGTGTTATTGTCCCAAATTATCTGTGCTATTAGGTCAATTGGGGTGTGCAGCTTGTCATAAATTACCGAAGACATTACTGTCTGACAAAAGCTTAGGCGACAATACTAGGGATGTCATTGCCTGCCTGGTTCAAGCCCCATACATGTTCATGCACTCCTGAAATTACAGCTTTTCATAAATCCAGTGCAGCGTGCATAAATCAGCCTCATTCTTTTGTGTAAGGAAAATAGAATTTAGGGGATTGAAAACTAAATACCTGCTACATGTAGTTAGAAGTTGTTCACGGACTTGAGTTCTATGGCATACCCAAATCAGTCCCCTTAATTTTTCCATCACTAGCATTGGGAATGGTTGTGAATCACGCATGAAAATGCATCCTTGGGAATGATGTGAATAAAATCAATTTTGCTTCAGGCAGGTTTGTTTGATACATGTCCTATTCCATAACCACTTTACACTTAATATAGTCAAGAGGCAGAGGGGTGATGTAGATTGAAAAGTTATGAAGCGGTGGGTACACCTATGCTGTGATGTCCAGACCATATCCATTCCTAATTGAATGAAATCATTTTGATGAGTGAATCTTCAACAGCTGCAGTGATAAGGCATTCCTTGCAAGGATAAAATCTTTATTAAGGTGACTCAGTTTCCTTACCAGCAATTTTGAATGTTCAGAAATGCAGCTTCAAAAGACTTCGGAATTGACAGACATTTAGCTCTATGAATGTCTTAAAAACTCTTGAGAAAGAGAAGTAAAATACAGAAAATTCATCCATGAGGATATTTTTTTAGAGAAAATCCTATTCTTACAATTGAGCAAGGTAATTCTCATTGTCCTTGCTTTATCTTTATTGTTTCAATCTACTCAGAGTTATTTATTCTGCATTTGAGGGTGTTTCTGTAAAAGGTATATGAAATTGATTCTCAATTTCATTCTGCCCTGAAGCGATAATGTTAGGAATCAGTTGTCATTGAGTACAGCTGATGACTTCATCTGTGAATCCAGGGTGAATCAGAGGGATAGTGGCATAAGTTGTTGAGCGATCCAATTCTCTTTCCAAACCACCTTAATGGTCACTGTCTTCCTCCTGGGAAAGGTCACAAAAGACAAAAAATATAAGAAGTATCTTTTTGTATCGATCATCTGAATGAATAATCCCCCGTGGAGTAAGGATTAATTACTTAGCTTCCCAGACTTATCCCACTTGTACCTTGTCTGTTAAGGAATGTGTCACTCTCTTGTAGAAATCCAAGGCACAATCTTTCAGAGAGTTGTAGATCTTTAAGTTCTTGATTTTAGTAGCCCCCAAAGGCTTTAATTTGAATCCTCTAGCTGTAAGAAAGATAATAATTTTTGCTGTTTATTTCTTCTTTCTGTTGATGATACTTAAAAGTGAAAGTAGAGGAACACAAAGGAAAGGACAAGGTTGCTGAACAAATATTATTTTATTCAAACCCTGGAAACTGAAAACCAGTACCTAGTGTGGCTTGTGCCCAGCAGTAACCAAGAATAAAGCTATAACAGGAACCACAGACAACATCAGAGATACGAGACATCAAGCTTTAAATTAGTGCCACCCTAAAAGGGAAGGGGTAAATTTGCAAAAAGAATTAATTTTGAATGGTCATGTCTGGCATTCCATGGCAGGAGAGGTTGCCCTGTACTTTCTAATTTGGTCCCAGCACTCCTGATTCATGGGCTGGCTATTTGTGGCCTACCTGAGTGCACCTTTGGACACTGAGGAACCCATTTGCGCGCAACCTGTGCAAATAGCGCACGTCCTGTGAGGAAATTACGGTATCAGGAAGCTTCATTCTTCACCACTCCACCGTACCCTGCGCTTGATTAGACAGGGTTCTCACGCAACTTCCTGAAGACAAAGAAAGAATGAGAGAAAAGATTGCGCCCAAGCCAGTCCCCTGGTAACCCTTCTCTCGGTTTTGCATTGTTTGTTTCATTTCTGTTGCACTGGCCTTTCATTTAAAACAATCAAAAAATTTCAATTGTCTGGAAATATATGAGCGTGGCTTATACTCGAATGCCTGAATATGATACCTATATATCTTATGTTAATTATTTTTATAAGTGAGCATAGTTACAAAATATTTGTTGACCAAATTAATAAATGTACCTAACAACTTGCAAAACATTGAGTATGCAATAATCACACAAAACAATGGGGAATGTCATGAGAACAAGATCTTTCCCTTATTGACCATAAAAATGACTGAAAGTTGAACTTAACAAGGTTTTCATCAAATTGACTCATGTTATGATAATTTACTTGGGTTTTGTGTGACTTGAAATAAAGGGGCTACTCAAATTTCTTTTCCTAGTTACATAGACAACATTGAATGAAAAATATTTCTTCCATACATCAGTATTTGATTGTTCAGGTAAATGAGTGAGGCCAAATTTTATTAAGTTTTTTTTTTGGTTTTTTTGAAGAGCATTCACTTCAAATGAAAAGAATATTCTAAAAACCTATTGATTGAAAATTTAGATTTCACTGTGTACACAATCACGCAAAGAATAGGAAAATACTGAGGGAGATGAATCTGATATATATGCGTTCTTCTCATAGTTAAATGCAATGTCTAATGAATAAAATAGCACAGGAGATATGTAGAGAGCTTTGCTCATTTTGACCTGTAGCTCTCAAGACAGATATAAGGTGCATCCTCTACAGCTTCTACTCTCATTAGAAATGCCTATTCATATTCCCCTTTCCCAATGCAAATCACTTTGAGTACTGAATCTAGGAGTAGTGTGGCTACATCACCCATGCTCAACTAGAGAGGCGCTAGTCTAGTCATCATAGACCCTGTCTTAAATTGACTGTTCAAGGAGCAGGTATAGTTACAGCATAAGGACAATTATCCTTTGTAGTTGGAGAATTATATAAACCTAAACAAAATAAGAATGAAAAAGCTACATGTGCATACAGTGTATTCAGTCTGAGAAGCAGATGTAGGTGTCCTGCCGTGTCATGAATTGTTACAGAACTGTCCATTCAGCTTTGCAAAAGGTTTGAAATTCAGAGACTATTCATAGTCAGCACTGATGTCCCAATCAAGCTGACAAACAGAGGGCCGCGCTTCTCTGCCGGTTTGATTACGATTATGCGCAGCTTTGTGGCCCTGTACTGGAGGTGACTCAGTCAGTGGCCAGCTTTGGTTACGCTCCCTCGTTGGTCCCACTGTTGCCTTCCATTGCTGTTCCTCTCCTGGTTATACTCTCTTTTCGTTGTTTATCTACACACCTATGTCTTTTTGCCGAAACATCTCCATTCAGTTATTTCCTCTGATCAAATGTTCTGAAGGAAATTGTTATTAATTTCTGATCATTTAGGCCTATACACACACTCGGGTCAATATTGTACGATAACATTGATATAATGTTCAAACATTCCAATTTAATTTTTCATTTGGTATATTGCAAAATTCCAGTGTTCTAGAGGGATTGGTAATTTTCATCACCATAAAGTGAAAAGAGCAGAGCTCATTTCTCACATAATTTTCTGTCAATTTTTCCTGTATTGAACACATTGAATTGCTTTATCAAATGTTTGAGTTACAGTTTAGGCCTATAAACATGAATTTCATTTCTGAACTCAAAATGATGGTCATTAAGTTAATGGTTGAAATCTATCAAGCAAAACAGAAAGTCAATGCAAAGAATTCATGATAGATATTAAATTGCTGAAATATGCTCTCAAGCAGATCTCCTAACTGTTTGTGGTTTTTCTAGTGTGTATATTTCTCTCACACATAAGTGGTAATCAAGAAATGCACCCATCTCAAGATTTTCCTGATGTAATAGGATATCTTTATTTGCAAACTTGTTCCATAGGTATGGGGTATGGTTCTCCTTGTAAACTGGGCTACCTGGAAATCCCTCCCGAAAGCATTGGAATAAGATTCATCTAACGTCTTGGCTATGCCGAGGTTGGTTTGAGTGTGCTCCAAGTTGTAATGATATTCCTCTTTCTTCCCCACTTGTCTTCCCATCGTGGGGCCCCTGTCCATCCCCTCTCGGGCCAATTGTCCACGCAATCTTCGCAACACTTTCATAAGGAAGAATAAAGAAGAAAGGCTAGGAAAAAGGCATACGAAAGAGAGCGCGCTTGAAACGGGAGCCGACCACGGGCACTCAAGCTCCGCGGTGACTAATAGATGATTAGCGTAGATGACCCATTTATCAGGTTTCGCAAGATAAGAAGTTCTTGGTGGGAGAACAGAGGAAAAGAGAAATCCTCTCATTTGCCATCCCAGAAAATTGGCTGGTTTCAGCCAGGATTAATGCAATTTCATTTGACGTACACTCCACATGGATTAGCAGAAGATCTTAGAGAGGACTCTGACATTTTCGACCTCTTCTTACTTTCAAGTGTTGATTAAAAGTTGACCTTTGTTTTTCTTTATTTTTTTATCATCTTTCCTTTACAAACTTGTGAAGTGCTTCTGAAGTGTGATGATAAGCTGTAATTTTTTCTTTCTTTCATAAAGTTGAAGAAGTGCAAAGCGAGTTCCATGAAAGTTTACAAAGGATTAGGTTATCTTATTTTAAGTGAAATCATTGCACTATATTGATAGGGGGGAAAATATCCCATTTGTAGTATTAACATATTGTCCCTCCATTTTTCCAATATAGCAAAATGGAAAGTACGTCTCCAAAGTTGTAGATTATGTACTGTACAAAGTGAAATAAATTACCTTTCTAGGCCTTCATATCTGTTAACAAAAATATTGAACTTTCAGGTTCAAGTGCAATAGATAGCTTGATTCTTGACAAGCACCCAATATCAAAATCTTTGTGAAATATGGAACATAAAATTAGAAAGGTAATTTACTTCAATTCGTACTGTACATGATCTCCCTCCCCCTAAAAATGACATATCACATTAAGGCTGTAAGGTAGTGAGAATGGTACAGCGTTCGGTCTGACACCCCAAATGAATTTCAAGTGTCCCCAATATCCTTAAACCGGAGACATTGTCATGGTAACCTCCTGTCACCTGGGGTAAGAAATATCCTACCGTTAGTTGCAATTTTAGATTTGCTCTCTTCTCTACATCCCGGCTGCAATATTCAGTTTTGCAGCAGGTACATGCATTATGTCACACAGACAATGCCCAGTGGCTCTACCACATGTAATTAAATCGTTAGCACATTTTGCCTTTTTTTTTCTTCCTTCTCTCTGTCTGGATCTGTTGTCAGTACCTTGTTGTTTTCCTTTGTTTCATAGGCTACTTGCTCTCATTTTAGTGTCGCCATTGCCCATTAGTCCCCTGATTATAGTCATATCCTTTGAGATAAAGTCCAAGAGATTTCAGTGAATAGATCTTCCCACTAGCATGTCTCACTTTGCTAAAAAGAGCTGTATCATGCAAATCAGCAAAATTTTTATGTAAAATCAGTCAGATTAGATACATGAGACAAATATAATTTCATTGACTGTCCATTGTAATGACAATTTATTATGTTGAATGATGAGTTTCTGTACTAGTGGATATAGCCTATAGCACAGTTATTGATTTTAAAATGTTTTAAACACTCGGCAATCTACGTTCTATGAAATTATGGTATTGCTTTGGCTGTGCGAAACTTGCTTTTTCGCCGTTTCTCTCACCTCTGTGCGTAGGCCAATTTCTTCAGAGGTACAATTTCCAACACCTGCTTGCCAGGGCTTGGCAGAGACTGCCAAAGGCATGACTCCCTCACAAACTGAAAGAAATTAAGAGAGATAATCCACTGGAAGGACACATCGGCCAAGTTTAGCCCACTTGAGCCTTGCAGCATGGACTCTGCTTACACCACAGAAAGTGACCTTTTTTCTCTAGTTTCTTTACACACCGAGTTGACCTCCTAATTCTCCTCTCCCAATCACCTTCTGGCATGTTTTCAGAGCCACCGAAAACATGCAAATAATAAACTCTAAGGAAAATCAAAGAAATCTTGCTTGTTCTCTAGTTCCCTCTCTCTTTTGGGTGCATGTGTTCTTTTTATGGAATATCTAGATGATGTGGGTAACTTATTCAAGGTCTTTCAAAAATGTGTGAGAAATTTGTCCATGTGATTGACTAAAAATGGTGGAATAAAATCCACTTTATCCTAGGATACAGTGGGATATTTTGTAAGGAACCACAGCTTACTTTTATTCCATATGGTGCTGAGAAAACAAATTTTTATCTTTTTTATGTATCATATACACTGAAACATATAGGCCCTGTGAAAAAGCAGTGGATTTTTTTCTTGTTGATAACATGCTACCCAAATTGTCTTCTCTTTCTGTACTTACATAATTAAAGAATCAATGTACAAGAGGCACTATCTGAATTCTACAAGCATTCCATTCAAAATCTGCATCATATGGATCACTCCACATGACAACATATCATTTGTATTGTGGTGTACATAGTTTAGATTTATGATCTGGCAGTTTGTCTCTGTATACCCCCATCTTGTGAAATACTAGTAGACTAAGACTAAAAAGCCTTTCATTCGAGAGGAAAAAATTCACAATGAGAAAGACGTACAACCACTTTGTTGTGATTACTTATTCTATATAGCTATATAGAAATATTTTGCAAAACATTGCATAGTTTTCTGTTTCTCAAGGGGGGGGGGGGTAGTTGAAATATATTTCTGCCTGGACTTACTTGCTATTTCCCTCCCTCCATCCTATATTTCCATTTCATTTTCTTTCTCCTCCTCACACATTCCTTTCACACATGTTCCCGGGATTAGAGACACAACCCCCGTTGCACTTGATCTCCAATCTTGATGATAGCTGAGATTCCTTCCCGATATGAATTTGAGACTCGGGTTTCATACCCCTGCTCTTGATATTCTCTCTTTGAACGACGTCTCTGCTGGAGCATTCATTGTCCCTGTCTCTCTGTTTATGTAGAGAGAAGGACTTGCAGCAAATGTATAGCATAGGAATAGAGAGGACAATGTGATTATCCTTTTCCTTTTCTCATCCTAAGCAAACAAGATTTGCCCAATTCTCACAAAAATATAATTCACTGCCCTATGTATTTCTAGTGTTTGTGTTTTTTTCTTTTCTTTACAAACATAAAATATAAACATAAAATATAAGCCTATATTTTGAAGCTATAAGATATCCAATGCTTATATTTGGTAGTGCATTAGAGGTTTGACATTATAGTAATCTCATATCACAAGCTTAGTGAGGAATATGACATTATTTAGATTCTCAAGATAGGATGCAAGTGTGATACAGGGAAATGTTTAGCGTGGGTGCCAGACTACCCCAGTCCTCCCCGTCCCACCCCTAATGGTTACAAACAGAAGACAGTGAGGATCTCTGTCATTAATGTTTTTCTAGGAGGAGTAGCTAGGTGAATTCTCAGTAGGGGATGGTAATACAAGGTAGTTGATAATCCTCAGGTGCTAATGATGCAGAACAACCCATTTCCCTTACCAGATGTTACTCAATTTCTTTGGAAGAAAACTTCTTTCAGCCTCCCTAGTAGTTCCTCTCCATTCAGGAATTCAGCTTATGAAAGAATATATTGTAAATAATCCCTACTGTTGTGTTAGGTTGTTCCTTTTATGACTCATTTGAGTAGTTTACAATGAATTAACATCGATTTTTTTCCTCATGGAAAAACCCTTTTTATAGTTTTCTATTCTACAATGCTTATATATTCCATAAAATACATTTTTACTAATGTGTTATATGCATGTTATATTATGATAATACTAAAAATGTAGCATTTTTGATGTATTTCACTCATAATATTTATTCCATTGTTTTTGACATGATTATTGACATTGTATTGGCTAATTCTTGTTTGGTCTTGTTCTATTTATTTGTGTAGTGAACTGAGTCGTAATGAGCTGACCACAGTGGACAGTCTGGTTTTCAGTGGCTTGGAGTCTCTTGAGGAACTCAGCCTAAGCCGCAATCAGCTGACCGACCTGATGGATGGTGCTTTCTATGGCCTCAACGCCATCCAGCAACTAGAGCTGGACGGCAATGAACTGACCACCATCAGCCGCCGCTGGCTCTTTGGCCTTAAGTCCCTGCTCCATCTGACAGTAGCCCACAACCGTATCAACGAGACCGAAGCCTCCGGCTGGGAGTTCTGTCCCAATTTGGAGTACTTGGACCTCTCTCACAACAGGCTCACCACACTGGAGACTGAGGAAGAGAGTACAGGAGAGAGTGGGGGTGCAGCTGCTCAGGGGAACAACGGGGGTGCTCAATCATCCACTGGGGTTCCTCCTTGGCCACCTCTTCTGAGAGAACTGTACATCAACCATAACAGGATCACTCAGGTTGCTGATGGAGCATTCATCCAGCTCAATCTACTCCAAGTTCTGTAAGTCTGAGAGAGGAAGCCATCTTTTGTGTACAGACATTACATGAAAATGTTCTTCAGAAGTACAAATTGATATGCTGCAGTCTTGGACATTTCTTTCTATTTTGTTTATTGTCATGTGTAATCATGTAGAACTTAAAGCTTTCTCTGTTTTGAAATACTACTGATAGGTTCACAGAGAGATGAAATTGATTAGATAGAACTCTTTTACACTATTCTTTTTCATTGACTCTACTTTGCAGGGACCTGAGTGACAACTTCATTGCCTGGACAGTAGAAGACATGACAGGTGCCTTTGAGGGACTTGAATCGTTGCTTAGACTAGGGCTGGCTAATAACAACATCAATTCTATCTCCAGGAGAGCGTTCAATGGACTCTCCAACCTCCAGTCTTTGTAAGTTACATTACTATGTCTCTATCATTGTAGAGGGGGAAAGAAAAAGATTTTCTTTGTGACTTGCAGAAAAAAAAAAGCATTTCTCTACTATCCCGTGTAGTTTTCATAGAACAACTCATAACTGAAATTCAGAAATCACTGAATGCCCAGCTTTAGGGAGTTATCTTCACGTCTGTCTGTCGTAAAGCTGCTAATTTGACAGGCAAATTGGAAACTTAAGGAAGTTTTAGAGAGACAGTGCCATTCTCAGTACTGTAATGTTATGTACCATGTTATTGGTCCTAATTGGTTGCATGTGCTCAAAAACTTGCAGCGAAAAATTCCTAGCACGTTTTTAAGATAAATCATGTATAGAAAACCATCCAAACCCCAGTTTTAACCAACTTATGTTTTAAAGTTCTAGGAAAGGTGAAAAACGATTTGAGAGCTTTCTCATTCCTTTTATGTCAGTTTGGAAAGAAAGTAGAAATGTCCTCTGAAAAGCATTGCTCTTCAAATTCCCTCATATTTAAAATATTTAAATCCTGAAGGTGTAATGTTGTCATGATATGATGAACTCTGTTGTATTGCCTACGGTTGGAAGAAGGGAATTTATTAAAACGGTGTCAATCTCTATTTTCTTCATCATTTTCTTCATATTTTTTCAGGGACTTTGCTGGGAATGCTATCACCACAGTAGAGAACAATGCATTTGAAGGCATGCCCCAGCTCAATCAGCTGTAAGTATAGCAAAAGAATAATAATATTGTACATTCTGTAACTACTATTATTCAGATGAATTAGCATGAGAATTGTTATTTCATTTCCATGTATGTAAGAGCAGCCTGAACGTTTCAGGATCAAGATCTGATAAATGAAAAGTTAAGATGGATATTGCAAAAAAAAAATTTGTGGTAATAACAACATTTACAAAGGATGATTTTCTTTTTAAATCAAATATTTTGCTGTTTACTGAAGTTGTATGGTCACAGTACAGTAGTTGGTGTTCTATACCCCAGCTAATTCCTTTGTGTAAACCTTGCCATTTCAGACTGGTGAACAGTTCTAGCATGGTGTGTGACTGTCAGATGTCATGGTTCCCAGCCTGGATAAAGGAGAACAATCTTGGTGAAGGAGTGGATGGACGCTGCGCCCATCCTGAAATTCTCCAGGGAATGGATATCTTCAGTGTGGAGCCGGAAGTGTTTACATGTGGTACGTAGGTCCCCAGCAGGGAAATTATATGTGAAGTTGATTATGATGGGGGTTGAACTACCCATATGCAGTACCCTTACTCTTCCTCTCCCTATTCTCTTTTTTCTTTTCACTTTTCCTATTTTTTCCTTTCAATTTAATTTCTTTTGTTCTTTTTCACCCATTTCCCTCTTTCCCTTTGTCTTTCTCCCTTTGTGTTCTGTCTTTCTCTTCTCTCTACTCTTTTCTCTAACACGCATTCTCTATCTCTCTCTCTCTCTCTCTCTCTCCCTCTCTCTCTCTTTGTCTCTCTAATCTATTCTTCTTATTCTCTCCTTCTTTGTGTTTACCCAGTCTTGTATTCTTCATCCCTCTCAGCCTCTCATCTCCGTCTTCTTGTCCCTGTCTCAGATTCTGAACTTTTGGTGTACTTCTTTCTTATTGCTAAACTTCATTGTTTGGTTAGACAGACTGTGAAAGGGGGGAAATAACTTCTCAAGTTATTTGTTACAGATTCCTGTCCCTGTCCTGTTCCACTCCCCCAAGATATTTCCATAGATTAAGCTAGCAAAGAATGTTGCCACCTGTCTTGTTCTACTTAATAAGATTTCTGTGCCAAGTTTAGAGCATATTTCATGCGAGAAGGGATGTTTGATAAGTATATCAAGGATATACGCAAATTGAGTTCAGAACCTTGATGCCTGGCTCCTTTGTTGTAATCAATAAGGATTTACAGTTGTAGTCTTGCATTGTGGATACATCCTCTCATCCCTGTCTATGTCTGTTTTCCCCTCTCTCTCTTTCTCTCTCTCACCCTGTGTCCATCGCTCTCCTGCTGTCCCTCTTTCCCCATCCCCCTCTTTCTCTGTATCTATCCTTTTTCTATCTCTTCCCCTTATTCATCCATTTCCTTTTCCAATTCACTTATTCTCTTCCTCCATCTGTCTGTCTGTCTCTCTTTCTCTCTCGTTCTCAGTCTTTCTGTCTCTTTTGATATATATAATGTACCTCTCTCACTCTCTCTCTCTGTCTGTCTGTCTCTTTCTGTCTCTTCCTCTAACACTGTATATGTGACATTGGCCCACATTCCCCTTCCTCTGCCCCTCCCATGTTGGCCCATATCAGCCTCCTCTAACCTTTATCTTAAGCCATGAGATAACCTACTTTCTCCTCAAGGAAACTTAGTAGAGCTGACAAGTTACAAATTGTTCCAACTCGATTTGCCATGCCCACACATCCTTTGGCAGACATAGATTTGTAAGAAAAATAAGAGAGATGTTGAAAGGCCAGCTTATAGGGTTTGTCATATTCTAGACACTTGCTCTCCCACTCTCCTTTCTTTTCGATGTAATATCTCCTGTCTTAGTTTTCTACCATACATCTTCAATCCATTCTCTGTTTCCGTTCTTACTTTTTGTGTCTCTTCTCTTAGCTTGGATATGTTTTCCCTCCCTCTTTCTCTCTATCCCTCTCTCCCCCTCTCTCTCTCTCCTTCTCTCTTTCTCTTTGTTTCATGTTCTGCCTTATGGATATTTTAAGAAGATACAAAATATTTCCTGATGTCTTGAAGTGTTTATAGCTTTTCATCCTAAGATTCCAATTTAGCAATCAACCTGTCATAATTTCTCATCCCTCGATGGCAGGAAAGGGGACAATATTGGACTTAGAAGATACTTGAACCTAATATTGCTGTTAGTGATGTTGTAACGTTTGACAAACGGCCAATTACCCTGTCATGCTGCTCATCCAGAGTTACATGCTAGAGGGTTTAGCAAATGTCAACACTATCAGCATGGGTTGAAAAGATAATGTCCAACATGGAAGAAGAAAATCCTTGTTTTGCTTAACTTTTGATTTGTTATGTCTTTGTGATATTGTTTGACGGAGAAAACAAAAGTTTTTGTTTCCTGTGGTTTATTATTGTTTATTTTTCTTTGTACCTGTTGCAGATGATCGCTTGAAACCTTTTATCATCCGAGAACCTGAGACGGTGACATCACTAAAGAATGATAACGTGTCCCTGATATGCACAGCTGGTAGCACTAGTGATGTACCAGTCACATTATTATGGAAGAAAGACAAGGTAAGTTCAACTCATTGTTACATGTCTTCTCATCCCCTTCTTTGTAAATTCTTGTCCCCATTCCACTCTTCATTAAATTCTCTATGAATCATTTGTGTTGGAAAATGACTTCCTCACACACCCTCCTATTTTTTTATTTAAAGGTTGAAATCTTTTACATTAACCAGTTGCAAAAATCCATGGTAGCAAAGAGCAATTTTGGTTTGGAAAAATGAAAATCATTCTTCAGGAGCTTTTATTTGTAGAAACTGAAAAAAGAGCTAAGGAAAGAAAAACCCACAAAATGAACATGTTCACAGGATTTAATCATTTGTATAAGACATTGCTTTTTGTATTTCCAGAATTCTAGGTGCAGATGAGGACATTGTTGATATGGCTCTTTGATTTCTAATATTCATTTAATGCTATGTTCACATTGACAGTGTCTATCAAAATACAGCATCAACAAACTAATTAATTTGTTTGGAAAATATGGCTCTGAATTTATTATGGATGGTTTTGTTTACTCTTTCTTATTTCAGGCAATCATGGAGGATGCCAACCCCATCTACTTTGAGAGGTTAAACCCCAGTGGTGTGAATGAGTACACCTCTGTCCTAAGCCTCTCCCACATCAAGGAGAATGACCAGGGCAGATATCAATGTATCATCTCAAATGAGTTTGGAGTTACATATTCCAAGAAAGCTAGAGTCACTGTGCACAGTAAGTAGCTCATTTAATATCTTTACTAGTTTGTGTCTTCCATTGTGCTACTTTGTTACATAGGCTGTACAGAAAATTAGGAGTAGAAATATGGTAATCTCTCAAACAGGTTTTAATTAGTTTGGTCTACTTGTAAGCAAGTATTGCTTGTTTTGCTTTATGCTTTGAAGACTGTGATTTAATGCCAAGTGAAAGGGAGAATCCATAATGATTATGGTTATCTTTTTGTTCCTTCTTCAGTTTTCCCATCGTTCACTGTCACTCCAAGTCATGTCAGCGTACGTGTTGGAGGAATAGCTGAACTCCCCTGTGCTGCCACTGGACACCCCACTCCAAAGATCGCTTGGCAGAAAGACGGAGGCATCAACTTCCCCGCCGCCCGTCAGCGTCGCATCAAGGTCAAGACAGAGCTGGCAGAGTTCTACATCGACAATGTCCAGCTGAGCGATACTGGTGTGTACACGTGCACCGCCCTCAATGCTGCAGGGACCATCAGCACTAATGCAACTTTAACTGTTCTAGAGCCACCCCTTTTCACCCGTCAAATGAAGGACCTGACCATCGAGGTTGGAGAGCCAGCTGTTCTTGAGTGTAACGTTGAGGGCAGTCCCCGTCCCTCTATCAGGTGGTTCAAGGATGATGAACCCTTTCAGCTCTCTGAAGGCATGCATCTGACTGACTTTGACCGCTACCTGATCATTATGAATGCAGCCAGCAAAGATGGAGGCACATACACATGTGAGGCAACAAACTCCCTGGGTGTGAGGACGGACAGTGCAAAGCTTGTTGTTACTCAGAGTAAGATTCCTTTCTACCATCTTTTGATATTTCATCTCTCCATTCAAATGTGGTATTCTCAATAGCAATGTACATGTATAAGTTTCCTTTCCTTTCTTGAAATATGCAACTCCAAGAAGTCAGTTATTCTTGCCAAGTGCAATTTCATATAATGAATGTTTTACTTTATGACAACTTTTATGTTATTGAAATCATGATTGTAAACATTTGTAATTCGGCTTTGCCACGAAGAAAGTATTTCCAATAAACCATTTTGAATTGAATGAATTGAATTGAATTGAAATATATCATTGTTTAATTGTCTTATTCAGAATCTGGGACGATATGGAACATGACTACCACTAGTATCATCATCGTGGTCGTCATCTGCTGTATACTGGGTACATCACTCATCTGGGTTGTCATTATATATCACACTCGCAAGCGCACAAGGAGATATAGAGGTAAGGCCACCTTGAATTTGACCATTCTAAATGATATCCTAAATTTTGTCTTTACTTTTTGAATTGATATATTTATTGTTTCAGACAATGTTACCTGCTTTGAGAAAGGTAGACAAAGTCTGTTTAGAAGTAGATTGTGTAATGTGCCAAATAACAAGTAAATTCTGTGATTTCCTCCCCCCCCCCCCAACCATATTGATGATAAATAGCCTGTGACTCAATTCATATATATGATATTTTACTTCTTCATACGTGTGTTAATATGATTATCCAGAATGTAGCATGGCAACATGAATGTTATACTTGTTTATTAATCTCCTTTCACAGTTGAAGAGTCCCACCACCATGTGGTACCTCCAGAGATTCCCAGCTCCACCCTCAATGGATCGTCAGAAGGTACCATTCATCAGGAAACAAGCAGTGGGGTCTCAAGTGCAGGTAAGAATGGAATAAAGAGATGGAGAAAAGACAGAGAGAGAGAGAGAGAGGGGGGGGGGGGGGTTGGAGGGGAGAGGGAGGGGAGAGGGAGAGAGAGGTGAAATGGAGTACAGTATAACATGGAAGGTAATAGATTACAAAGAAATAATGAGGAACGGGGCCAAGATAGTATAAGTTTTTGGGGTAAACAAGATCAAATGAAAATGTGCTTTGATTTTTCAGAGTAATTAAGAAAAAGGAGAGGGGGAGTGCACAAATATCTAGAGCTGAAAACTCTTAGTGAAGACCATACAAAAACTTGAGCTGATGAGAATGAAAAGTCTCTGATTCATACACACAGCAAAAATTACAGGAGAAAACTTCATTATCACATCCATATTTTTCTCTCTAGCAACTGATAAATACCAAGATGAGAATGCCAGTGACTGTGATTCTTTGGACGGACCATTGGGTAAGCTCAGTACCTTCAGGTTTGCCAATCAGGTCCGGATGGCAGCCATCTTTCCCAGTGAGACAAAAGTCATAGAGCCACCAGACGTTGCCCCCTGCCCTCGTCCACATCATCATCATTGCAGCATTCAAGGTAAAGGTCTTTCTCTCTCTCTCTCTCTCTCTCTCTTTCTTTCTCTATCTATCTATCTATTTATTTATCTATCTAACTTGCTCTCTCTCTCTTTGTCCGTTGCTGTGTTGTTCTCTCTTACGTAAAGTTCATGTCAGCAATGATCTCACATTTTCTTTTTAACCTCCTTGCTCCACAATTATTGAATAGAAATTTGATTTGATGAATGAAATCAAATGTATGGGTGCTATTTTAAGAAATGTTCTTGTATATCAGAAGCATAATATATTCTTCTATGTTGTATATTTCAGACGGTTCTCACCAAGACGGTATGGAGAGATACTGTCCTTCAGATTCCATCAGTGAGGCTGATCGCACCACCCTTGAAAGACGCGGCCAGCTCTCATCCCTGCCATCCTGCAACGTGACAGGACGCTCTCTGGACAGTGCAATCAACAAACACATGTACCCCCACCATGGGGGTGGAGGGCGTGTCCATCCCTTCAGGAAGGGGGGAAGCGATGGAGAGGAGGGGGAGATCGAGGAGGAGGACGAGGATGAAGTATTTATGGATGAGGCAACCAGGGATAGGTTGCAGAGAGAAAGACTCTTGACAAACTCGGATGAGGGTCTGGGTAGCCAGACTGCCTCACCGGTCAATAGACACAATTACCGCAGGAGCAACCACCCACCGCCCCAGTGCTGTCATTCCTATACCTCAGTGTCATCACCAGAGGGACGATGCACATCACCCAGCAGCTTTAAGATACCTCATGGTAAGTCCTCCCTTGCTTGCACAATGTCAACACCTCATTAGATTAATATAGAAGTAAGTGGTAGTTATCATGATATGATTTGCATTGAATGCATGAATTCTAATATGTTCATTATGAAACAAACCTTCTCTTGAATAAACAATACCAGAGTGCTTCATATATGTCTTTAAAAAGTACTGTGGAAGTTCCCTGAAAGGGAGATCAGTGTATGACAGTAGTAAAGTATGGAAGTTTCATGTAAGTGACAAAGTAAAGCTGTAATTTGGAATATGAAACAAATGTTCTCCTTTTGTCTCATTTTTCAGAACATGCACAAAGAGGAGATGCATACAGTAGGATGGCCATGTCATCATCTTCACTCCCCTGCAATGGACGGGTTCCCAATGTACACCTCTACGAGAATCCCACCAGTTCTGCTCAAGATAGAGACTTGATAGACGGCCATCTATGCCGTAGTCACAATCATGTAAATAGTGTCAATGTTAATAACAGCAACACCAATCACTCCCCTGTTGCTGATCCCATCAGACAATCACATAGCATTCCCATTGCAATATCTTCCACGGGCAACGTGTCACCCGGAATTGGGGCGCTGCTATCACCAACGATGACAACCCACCAACCGCAAGTGCAAAACGGCCACTTGCACAGCCACCACCGCCCCCACCACTCGAATCGTCACAACGAGAAATCGACCCACCAAAACTCGCGGAAGTCGGGTCGCCATCCAGAGAAGCACCACATGAAAAGCAAAACATCACCCAAATCGGGACAATCAATACCAAGGACTTCTTATTTACCATCTTCTAATTCTCATCCAGCTCATCATGTGACATCACCTACTCTGTCATCTCTAACAGAAGCCTAATGGGTTGGTTTAGGATGGGTATCTGGACTATCAGTGGTGATGATAGAAATATGCTCAATGTGTGTGCAAACAACTAGGATGTTGAAAAATGGAATACATTATCTGTAAATGGTTGCTAAATAATTCATGTAACTTTTTACAAATGTGGATGCAAACCTCAGTTATCTCTGCCTGTGTTATTTGAGCTGTATATCAGAAGCTGGATAAAGTCAAACATTAATTTGTCTAACAAAAGTATGTGTTACTAAGCACCACCGAAGGCATGTCATCACCTCCTATCTCGCTTTGTGTTGTCTGCACTATACAAGATACATCGATGTTGCATCACCACCGAAAACAGCTAGATGTGCCTGTGTAGATGCTATGGAGTGCCAAACATTTTTTTTTCTTCACAACTCGATTTTTGACAGTTATATAATTACTTTATGTTTTACATGTAAGGTCTAGTAATTCAAATGCCATCCTGGAACTAAATGCCAGGATGATCTATCAGTAGATTTAGCTTTGTAGAAATTCTTTTGCATGTTAGTTTGAAATCAAATTTGTGTAGGATCTGAAATACTTTGTAAGTGCTATGAAGGCGTCCCCCTGTGAATTTGTGGCGATTTTTGTGAGACGCTCAGTTAATGTATTTGTATGCATCTCGTGTATATCCAATCTGTAAATTGGATATTTCTGGCTTTTTCAGTTTTAGTATAACTCTAATCTCACTTTGTTAGCTCGGTCATATCAACCAAGATTTTTTTTTTTTACATGAGCTGTTGTGCAGCTTGCATAAATCTATGCATTGCAGCCTTGAATAATGAAAAGTTCTACCGGTATAGACATATCCTTTGTTTCACTTTGGAGGTATTTGTCTCGATGGTATACTTTTTTGAAAAAAAAATCAAAGCATTTCATGTCACGGTATATTCCCCAAAACAGCTTAAAGGTAAATTCATGTTACCTGCATTGAAGTGCATTCAAAATGGTTTTTATGCTTCTTGTAATAAATCATCAAAATTTGAAGTGAGACAGAGTTATGCCATAGGACCATTAGTGAAAATATGCAGGAAATTCTTTTCGTCAGGGGTGGGATATAACAACAGGTCGCCCCCCTTCCCCTGATGAATAGAATTGTGTAACACATCTTCGCTACTGCATAAGACCCAACAATTGTTTCAGAAAAACCTCAAAGAAAAAAAAAAGGACAATAATTAGCAAAACAAGGACATTTCTGGTTGAACTTTTAATATAAATATGTTTGTGTGTTCTTGTTCTGTGGTGTGACTTTCCTGTTATCATTAAGTGAAGAAAGAAAAGCTTTAAAAACTTGATCGTTGTCATATTGTTTGCAGCATGTGTTATTATTTGAAGTGCAATGATGACAATTAGTCATATTATTTTAATGTCTCTTTATTTGGTTATGTGATAGTGCTAACCATGAAGAGTCTTATTATTTACTATCTATATTGTGTCGATTGAAAGACCATATTTTTTTTTTAAGTTTGAATGAAAAACAGAAATATGCAGTTAGGTGCATTCATTATATGCTCTTCCCACCGCTTTATTTAATTCAATCATTTGTGTCTTCTTTTTTTTTTTTATGCATATAACATGACGTTAACTCATGTCTTTATTCTATGTCTAAACTATGCTAATTTATTATGATATCAAATCACTCTAGATGCATGTGGATGCTATTATTTTTCTTCTCAAACTCAAGATGTGATTTGATTCAGTTGATGTAGATGAACAGGGATATGTGATAATAAACGGGTTATGAATTCAATGAAGATTGGAATGCATTGTACAAACAGAATGAAGAGGCCAGTGTGAAGGTTTCTATGAATGTTGTTATAGTAGAACCAAGCTGTTTTGTAGGAAATGAATGAAAGAATTGTTGTCATGAAGTCAGGGATGATAGCCAACCTTTCTTTACTTTTGAATATTGATTTGATTTCTTCTGAATACCTGTAGATTTTATCTACATATTGGATATACTTAAACACTAAGTCTTACATTGTTGGTTATAACAATTCTAACTGTTCAAGTTGTCTAACAAAGTTGGAAAACGGAATGCCTGTCCTACATAATGTGATTATGTAAAAGAATAAAACGTTTCTATTAATTTAAGGAAGAAGTTTTCAAAACTAATACAAAAGTTTGAATTCATCCTTGCACTAAGATATTGTTGGAATTTTAAAATTATTGTTTTCAAGATTTCAGGTATTTTAACTTCGATATTTTTTTTTTTCAAATCAAAGCTTTTCCTAAGATATCAGATTTTAAGTAGTTATTTCCCAATGAGTAACAAAATATAACTTAATTTTTGAAGAAAAAAAAGTTACAAAAATATTAAGGTCATAATGAGATTAGATTCTGTGTTTTTTCCCCCACTTAGCCATAAGCTCTGGTTAACCATAAATGGAAATATTTCTAGAAACTTTAAGACACAGACAGGGAGGTAAAATATTCTGTTTAACCATTGAACATTATTCATGATTATCTCAATAGTTGACATTCCCTTTCAAAGTCCACAACATCCCACAGTAATCACCCTGGCTTCATGACAGAGTTTATTGTATGAAAGGTCATGTAATCTGTGATATGGTGTACAAGTCAAATGTGTACATAAAGAGAAGACTATGTTAAGCAAAATCATTGTGTGATACAATCTATGTGGTTTGTATGTTGTACATGGATTAAGAGGATGGAGGAATATTTAAATCTGATGGAAGTCTATTGAATTTTGTGTATTTTTATTCTACCTCTGTATGTGTAAGTTTGCAAGTGAGTGCTGACTTGCCGATTATTCAATTAGAAAAAAAAAAACACATGAAAATAAAATTAAGTAGTGTATTGGTTTGTCATGAAAAACCAACAAAGAGAAATTGAGCAAAGTGTATATTATAGAAAGTCAGTAAATGTATGGCTATTAACCAAAGCAGTGCAGTTGTAATGAAAAAGTGGAGATAAAGCAACAAGTAATAGATATTTCTATTTGTGGAATTTAAGTTCATAGATAGTGAAAGCTTATTGCTTAAGGGGAAGCAATAGCACTGTGCACAATGCTATTATCTATACCTGATCAAGTTTTCTCAGTCTTATTTTTTCATTGTTATTTTTTTGTCTGCTGGTATTTTGTTCTGGTCCCCTTCCACATAATGAAAGGATATCTTTAATGTGTAAGCTAAAAAAAAAAAAAAATCAAACAACAGACTTATGTATAATTCATCACATGTACACAAGTTTTGTGAGTCATTTTTTTGTTCCGTTTCTAATAGGATGTGCAAGGGTTGTCCTTATGTAGTTATTGCCAAATGATTTACTGCCAACCATATCCATAGATGTGCCAATTTCCTGTTTAATTTTTTTTTTTTTTGCTTGTAAAAAGATATATATTCCCTTGCATGTTTTTTCCTTGAATTCAAAAAGAATCCGGTACATACACACCTTTCTTCTTTAGTCTCACTAAAGAGATTGTGTCAATTCCACGGTGTAATTGTGCATGATAAGTTAATTACTGGTAAAGTATGACATAAGAGTTCACTTTCATGTCAAAACATGCAAAGGTCACAAATCCCACCAAATATTTTGTTTGAGCACATTATAGTTCAAGTTGTCTTCATTAGCCTGCCCACCGTTCATTTGTTATATCAAATTTTACTGGTAAGTTTTTTTTTTCTAAGATCTCAGTCACTGCCTCTATGTTCTTATGGGCAGGAATGATTCATTTTAAAATATGCAAATTTTTGGGATGGCTCGACATGGGCTGTCCCATCTTTTATTTCTTTATTTGCCAAAGTATATATCTCCTTCATGTCACTCAGTATTTGTATATTCTTGTAATGTTTATCTCTTTGAATACTCCCTTGGTCTTATGCAATGCGATACACAGATCACGTTTTTTGTTTTTTAATACTGGAATGACATTCTCAAATAACTTAATTCAACTTCACATGAAATGTCTCATACACAATTATCACATTTTTATCAAGCATAAACTAGAAAAGTCATGGTCAAAATAAATATATATTCTGCCTCTGTTGTATACACTTATCAAAATGGTGTCTATTCCATTCATTCTCGACAATCGTGTGAATGTTTGCTAATTCAAAATTATAAAGGTATTATAAGTTGTTTTCATGTGAATGCAATGGAGTATATTGCTTCTAAACATCAGTCAATCTTTAAAAAGATACTCCTCTCCCAAAACTGTTACATAGTAAGTAGTGCCA
Source organism: Heliocidaris tuberculata (assembly GCA_025618425.1). Classification (NCBI taxonomy): domain Eukaryota; kingdom Metazoa; phylum Echinodermata; class Echinoidea; order Camarodonta; family Echinometridae; genus Heliocidaris; species Heliocidaris tuberculata. The sequence goes on along the minus strand of CM046832.1, from coordinate 67,400,334 downwards.
AACCCAAGTGATATGCATGCATTGGTTTATCTCATAAATGTTACAAACAAAAGTCATATGTGAGTAATATATTTCTGGTTTTTTCAAAGATTATTGTTATTTCCATTTTTTCGTTTTTGAGAATGGAAAGAATGTAAAAGTTTGCAAATATTGGGAACATTTAAATTCTGTTCTTGCTAAATATTATTTGTACAGTGTTGTGTATATGAAAAAGATGCTATCATTATTAAATGCAAGAAAACAATGAATTTGATGGTATTGTGGTGACGTTTTTGATTGTGAAATTCGAAAATTCGAAAACATAGCTGAGTAAAGTTGATAGAAATGGAATGATAGTGTGAACAGAGAAAAATGAGAGTTCAAACGGTGTTTATGAATAGATGTCTGAATTTGAATAAACAAGAAAATCAATAATATGTGAGACTTAATTCCTGAGAACATTCCTGTCTTAAAGGTACTATTAACTATTTGGGGCCATGACAAATCTTCATCCAAAGTGTTTGGTATACCAGGATAACCAGTGTAAACAGAAAGGAACAAAAAGAGGGTGTCATGTTTATCTGCAAATATCACAAGGTATCCCCCCTCCCCCATTAGCGGTCATAAAACTGAGAAATATCAATAAGAAGAGTTTCACTTTTCACACAATATTTATGACTGAAATTCCCAATATATGAGTTTTGTGCAGTCCCTGATAAATCTATGCACAATTAAACGTTTTTATTGCATTTTTTTTATTCAAAAAGTTTTAAACTACCCAAAACTTGACATTCCTCTATTCTACTCTGATAGAAAAGTAGAATTTATTCCCTGTAATGGATTATGAAAGAGCAAACAATTCTATCAAGGCTATCTAGCTTCTAGATGAAACATGATGAAATGAAGTGTGTTGAAGTGGTATAAGGTATTGACAAATGAATTTCAATGTAGATCATTCGAGATTTAGTCATGTACCTTGAGCAGAATTCACAACTTTACACACAATCATATTCAATGAAAAATGAAAAAAAAAACTGTCACATCGATCAGTGTGATTATAGCATACATTTATTATCCAATAAATTATCAATTCAATACAATACAATACATGTACAATACAATAAAGCCCGGTTGTGTTCAAAATTAAACCAACTGTGAATTATCGACACCTATTTCTTCCCTTTTCATAAAAAAAGATTTTAAATCACATCTTTCAGTTATTATTTTTCATTTCCTTGATCTTAAATGTAGGGTGAAATATGCCCACTCATACCTGTAATTATCACGTTCCCACGTTACTTAACCAAAGATTTTTTTCCGCCGCAAAGCCCTTGTTTTTTTCCTCTAAAGAAATAATGCGCAGGTAATTCGTTTTATGACCCCCGCATGCATAATTAAGCAATATGGATTGACAAATACAGTGCAAGGACACAGTCAAATATACCTTCCGAATGTCATATTTCAACTTTTACGAGGTCGGGAACTGAGCTGCATAGCGAAGGACAAAAAGAGAGATGAAACGAAATAAAGCATTTACAAAACCAGTATGAATAACAATATAATGAGTAAAAGAATATAAAAGTAGATACTCTTTCAGGAGGGGTATGATCTTTAGAACATAATGACATACTCAACACTAAACTCACAGTAATCTGAAAACATTTGCTTTACATTATACTGTGAATACATGTACATTGATCAGACTACAAAATTTAATGATAAAATAAATCTAGAAATTATAATGAAGGAAAACATTTCCTTATGAATACAATAATTATAGGCATATTATAGTAGTGGAGCAGATTAAAATAGCATTCTGTTATATCATAAATAAAACTAAATATAAATTTGTAAAATCTTAAATATATCTCTATATCATCAAACAATTCACAATTTCCTTAGTGTAACTATAATGAGCATGGCACACCGTACCTATATTCCTTTATAATGTAAACATTTGACATGGTAAGATTACGATAAATAACCATGTTCCAAAGTGTAACAAGATAATACATGTATTTTACACGATTCCATGATTGTTTTTCGCGATTTCGTTTATCTTGATTAGCCAACATTTGCATGGATGTATCACATTACCAAACAAAACTTGCATAACAATAATGTTAAATGATGAGATTGCTATTTTGTAGGGAGATAAACTATAAGATATACATGACCATATGACACTAGACGAAGAAGCGGCATACCCTCCCTACCGTATATATCAAAATAAATGACTAAATCTGAAAAGTTATCACTTTCTCACTAACCCGGGGGGGGGGGGGGGCGGGGGGCACAGTGTCCCCACTTTTTCAAGTATCCAAAAAGTGCCCTTTTTATTTTTGAAAAATGCCCCCTTTCTCTCTGATAAGTGCCCTTTTTAACACTAAAAGTGCCCCTTTTCCTTTCTAATAAGTGCCCATCCTCTTCTGATAAGTGCCCCTTTTCTCCTTCTGATAAATGCCTCTTTTCAAATCTGATAATTGCCTCCTTATCTCTCAAATAAGTGCCCTCTCTGATAAGTACAATTTTACTTCGGATAGGTACCCCTTTTTCTTTCTAATAGGTGCCCTTTTCCTTCTGATAAGTGCCCCTAATTTCTTCCTAATTTTTTGTGCCCTTTTCTCCTTTGATAAGTGCATTTTTACTTCTGATAGGTGCCCCTTTCCCTTCTGATAAGTGCCACTTTCCCTTTCTGATAAGTGCCCCTTTTCAAATCTAATAAGTGCCCCCTCCGTATCTAATATGTGCCCTTTTCCTCTTCTCATAAGTGCCCCTTTCCACCTCTGATAAACGCCCTTTCCTCTTCTGATTAATGCCCCCTTTTACCTATATTTCCTACTGTTTCGTACAAAAAGAGCCATATCTAAAGCTTCAAAGAAACGGTGCGGCTTTAGTAACAGGTACCCATATTACTACAACTACAATGTAAGGCAGTGGAGCAGCTGGAGGCATAATGCCTATCCCTCACCCCCAAGCCTCATTCCGCTCGCTCGAATGTGCTCATAATCAGGCTCGTAGCCAGGGGGCGATGGGGGCGGTTGCCCCCCCTCCCTCCCCCCCCCCCAAAAAAAAAAGGGAGAGCGAAAAAGCGGGGGGAAGTGAGAGAAAAAAGGCGTAAGAAGATGCTACGAGCTGTAATCTTTCTCTCCAAATTTGCCAAAGCGGCAAAGTTTTCGCGCTTCGCGCGGGAAGGGGAAACTCCCCCCTCCCTGCACCCACCCCCCTGGGGAGCACGCTTTGCGTGCTCATCAGTCGCCCCCCTCCCCCTAAAATAAAATCCTGGCTACGCGGTTGCCCATAATTTACACTAAGTAAAGGCAATATTTTTTTGAGAAAAAAAAATCCGCCAAATTCGCTCGCTACGCTCGCTAGATCTTATAATACATAATGAAATCAAGCATAACTCATAAAGTATGTTGATATCGATGTAATCTTGAAGAAAAAGGACAGGTATAATGTACGTATCAATTCGACATTCCCCCAAATTAATTTGCTGTTGCCATTTTCATTATATCGCTGTAAATAATGCACAAAGTTAACAAAGGACTTAAAAGCGTTAGGAAAAAAGTCTTAGAAATTTTTCTCCCTCACTTCGCTCGCTCGCACATGGATCATTAGATTAGACAATCAACAAATGATATGCAGGGAAGCTGAAACCTGGAGCTGAAACAGTGTCCAGAACCACAATAAAAAGGAAGAAGATGATGCTTGATAATGTATAAATCATGTTAATTAGACTGTATGAAGATAATGCCAATGTCACGAAATTGTCACTTTTTCGCTTCATGTTCATCCCTTGTAGGTGCCCCTTTTTGCTGGTGCCCCCCTCTCCCCCCCCCCCTCCATTTTGAAAGACACCCCGCCGCTCCAGAGTCGTTAAGTACATTAATAATAAATTACAATTAATCGATCAACAAATTATCGATCGACTGAGAAATCGGACAGACTTTGTCAAATATCTTGAAAAATCATGATAATGGTTGTCTCCATGCTTATCTGATTATCATACAAACCACCTGAGTGATTAAAGCAGGGACTGGAGAATGATGAAGAGATGACTACCTCAAATTAACAGCACAGTATTTCTTGTTATAGGCGTAAGAGGCGGGGGAGGGCTTAGCCTGCAGCCCCACCCCCTCCCCTCGAATGAAATTACCAACCGTCACCTCGTACTCAGGCAGTGATCGGATGTCTGTTGGGAGTTTTTATGTGTTATCAGGTATATTTTGATGACGAAATTACATTTTGAAAATAATAGAGTGTAAATATTTTTGCTCGCTTGCTTTAATTGATCGAAAAATAGAAAAAAAGATTTGAAAGATCGAAATTGATATATACGGTTGAGAGGCGTCACCCCCCCCCCCTTTCAAACTTATGCCCGTAAATCCACGTTTCTTGTTATTCGAGGTGAACTTGCTTTTTGTTGACATTCTGATTGTATAATGTATAGACCGAGGTCGATTAGTCAATTTGATTGCGTTTGATTGTTTAGTTTATTGCCATAGTTACCACCTAACTTAAATGGTGTGTGAAAATTAACGAATTTCGTAGTCACATTGTACGATGATTAATTGGGTTTAGTATTCGAAATCTAAAAATTATATTGTTCCAAACTGTTGATTTAGTTACGGACAGGAAAATATATAGCAAAATGTATATATTTTCTTAATTTAATATTCATTACCAAATTTAAAAAAATAATGCAAATACATTTGTACATGTAAGTCTAATAATCTGAACATACGCAAAAGTTGAAATTTCTCTCTATTAGCCTAAACGATAAGGATTTCGTTAACATGCTTCCACAATAGTTTTCTCATCATTTTATAATCTGATAATAGATATGTGCTCAGTTCAATGATGGAGAGGACATTATTAAATGCTTTAAAACACCTTTTAATCAATGCTTTTGCTGCATAATATCACACCTCCTTAATTTGCTGGATGCAACCTTTAGTTGTTAGATACAACTGTGATAACCGGTAGTTACCTGATGCTAAAGGTAAGAAAATGATGGGAAACTTTATATCAAGAAAATAAATGAAATAAATCAAACGTCTGAAAGCTGTAACTCAGCTCAACTCTTTTCCGTTTGCCACCGTATGAAATAAGGAGACAATATTTTGCCTATAATCCTTATAATTCTTAAGAATTATTATACCAATTGGTATATTTGGCGTCGTTTTAAACGTCATGTTTTTACAGTTTTTAACTCACCGGTAACACTCTGATATTTTTAATCCATATAAACACCGTATACTGTAACTACTACGTACATGGTTCTATTCTGACTGGATACTGTGGCAAAGCCATCTGTATCAGTGTTCCATAGATACCGACTTGCGATCACCACTTCCTGGCCGGGCACTCTCGACCCGATGTCCACATTGACCACCAAACGATATCGGTCGAAACCACATAACATCTTCACCTTCTGTTTGACCGCGTCTGATATAGCTGCTGCCAACACCGCGGCTCTTTTGGGGTCGTAAGTCTCATGCTCAAAAAGATACCCTAGAACTTCTCGTATGCATTCTTCCACTTTTCCTGGAGAGAATTTATGTCCAGATTTCGGCTCAAGCTGGTACGAGTTTTCATATTCCAATGAGCCATGATGATCACCGCGTAGCGCCCCTATGCCGCCATGGATCTGACGGTATTTCCACCACATCGACGTCGTAATGTCTTTGCCGAAGTAGAGTGATGCTCCGCGCTTCAAGTTCATGAGGCTTGCTGCACGATCTCTCTGAAGAGCTGGTGGTCGCCGTTGCGTCGACGTCGAAGCTTCGCTGTCGCGATCGCTAGCGGCATCGCTAAACGTCAACCCCCGACTTCGTTGTGATGTCACTGATAAATTTGCTTCGATGAGTTGATTGACCTTGCGTGGTTTAGCGACGACCATCTCCCCGGATCGAGAGCCACTTTCCATTGATGAGCCGTCTCCTTTCCTCGTCTGATGCTGATAGTTCTCTGACGACACTTTCTCGCGTCTATTCGCATTATCCACTGCAGCTATGTGACGAATACTAGTCATTCTCCGGTGCTCCAAACTGATGTTTTTTGCAACGAGCATGCAGTTCCTATCAGAGTTATTCGTTAATCTGACATATTTTTTCATGAACAAAGTTTGCTTCCATTTGGTTCCAAGTTTTCAGTAAACACAGATTCAGCTGCATGTGAGGTATTAACAGCATCAAGCTACTTCCGATTGCAATCCATCTGGAAATACAATCAGCTGATGATTAACCAAAATAAGAGGTTTTATAGTCTTTTTTGTGCGAGTTCCAATCAACAAAACGCATTGGTCACACCTGCAATGAAATAGAACTCTGAAAATGTCGATTTACTATTCAAATACACTCCACAACAACCACCAAATTTTACAGCCGCTTTATTTGGAACAATGCCATGTGGCTTCACTGAAACTAGGTCTTTTACGATCATCACCTTCCACTGTGTTTCCACTCCCTATATTTGAACAGTTCTTAGCACAGAATATTCCGAATAGTTAATCGGACACTTGAGCTTAGTCTGTTACGTTGTCACGCATACGTTTGCCTGATTACGATCAAGAATAAACAATTAGCCTGACTTGTTCGAAAGAATAAACACAATTATGCTTTCAAGTTGTATCCACGATCCAGTTACAGTTTCAAACATATAGCGGTAGTGGGATACTAGCTAGGTTTGTTCTTACAAACTGGGTGTTGTTGGTGTTATAAAAGGAAGAAAAGTTAATGAGGTGGGTCTATCTGTATATCCGAATACAGAACCCTGTGTCATCTTTCGTCATTTGATACTACTAAAATCCTAAAATCCAGCATTTCGATAATGGGAACGCTGATGACAATATATGTTATTGATGGGGATATTTGCTAATATGAATTGCTTATTAAGGAACTCAATAGTAATCATGATAATAATTAATACGACCAAACCTCAGTACCATTATATCTTGACTAAAATATGAAAATGTTTAAAAAGTTGGAGAACCCCCTCCCAAGATTATAAGATGACTGGGAATCGAAAGATTCTCTACTAATTCATGCTATATGGAAGGAGGTCAACCTTTTCATTTTGAAGAATGTATACAGCAAGGGAGCTTCTTTAAGGTTGTTTTTTTTTCAAGTTTCCCTCCTAGATGCATAATAAACCCTATTCAGTTTCCACACAGCTATGTCAGTGCATTTCTAATTATGACAGGCATACCTGTAAAATTGAGACTTTATACTCGTATCCCAAACGAATTAAGAGGCGTTTGTAATCACTAGATCACTTGACTTGAGTAAACAATCAATCAACATCTTCATTCATTAATGGGGTTCAGCTTTAAGTTCAAGTTTAAAGTTCAAACTTTAATTACCACATATCAAGGCAAAGGGTCATCAAATCATGCAGAATGTAGAAACGTATAACCATCTTATAAATAAGCATTTCATTCACCGGGTGCCCCCATCCCCATGATCCCAATGGACCATGCTACGTAGCACAGTCAGGCGCGCCCCCTTTAATTTTACAATTCACAAGCAGATCGAAAGAACCTACCAAACTTAACAAAAGTACAACATTGAATAATGTTTTTATCAACATATCCGGATCTAAGGGTTACATCAAGGGGGAATTGTATTCTAACGGTCTTTCTTTTTAAAAAATAAATAACTTTGAAAATACCCTTTCAACCATTTTTAATAAAAGAAATCATATAACAAATACCTGATACTGAGTTTTATCATTTATACTTCACTCAAATTATAGATTTTTGACCACTCTTTCCTCTCCTTTGCTGTGATACACAAAGCATCTAAAAGATTTCCCTTGTGGATTTTTCGTGTTTTGATTTATATGCTTACAGGTACCTATAACGATGCAGCAAGCATATCGATTTTATATCTAGGCCACAGTGGCGGATCCAGGAATTTTAAAAGGGGGGGGGGCACCAGCGGCGAGGGAGAAGAGGGTGTCCCCCTCCCACTGTAAAAATCACAAAACAGAAAAATTAAAGGGGGCGCTCCTGACTGTGCCACGTAGCATGGTCCATTGGCATCATGGGGGTGGGGGCACCCGGTGAATGAAATGCTTATTTATAAGATCACTTATTATGGGAAGGGCAGGGTGTGGGAGCGGAGGGGGTCCTGAAGAGTATATACATGCATATTATCTTCTTTTCACGTTCCTTTCACCCTCTTCCCTCTCTCTCTCTCTCTCTCTCTCTCCCTTCCTCTCTCTCTTTCGATTGGGGGGAGGGGGAGGGACGTTCTCAAGTCTGCGAATGTGATCAGGGAGAAAACTTACTTCACACAAGGAGTTAGGAGTTACTAGTAACTCTTGTGCAATCCCGTGGTTTACTAGCTCTAGCAGACGACAGCAATTTTAACTAAGTAGACGTGCGCCCTCTAGATACAACACAGGGTTAACTGAAAGTGAAAAGTAGGGAAGCAACTGGAATAGGGCTGAATATATTAAAAAAGGATGGCCTCACCAAAGTTGCTAAATTTTAACGTTGGAGTTCTAGGACATGTCGACAGTGGGAAAACCTCACTTGGTATGTTTTCAACGATTTTTCAATGTTTTTAACATATTTTAACAAGAGCTAGCCTTTACACAGTCCCATTAGTAGACATTTGTGTGAGTTAAAATGCAAATTTGCAAGAGAGTGGTTTTTAAAGTTGAAGATGCTCAACACACAGACATGATATATTGTCATGTGTCATTACTGTACTTCATATTTTCAATTATTTTGTTGTTGCTGAAAAATAATCTTGTCGTTTGGTTCGTTATTTTGCTCTCTTGCAAGATGTAGAATATAAAATAGATCTATTTAAATCAGATTGATCAGTAGAAATGTAAAAAAATACATCATAAATGATGAATTTGATTGTTCCATTCCACTTCTGTGTTGTCTTTAAACTTGCTATTAATTTTTATACTAATGTTAGGTCTAGATCTTCCCCCGGATCTTCCTAGAAATGATAAAGACTGAGCGACAAAGTTTCATGCCCATATTGATTTGTTAAACCGATCTGCACCGATTTTGGTAGCCTAGCTAGCTAGAGCCGGGGTAATATTGGAGTGCCTTGAGCACCTTATTACGTGGCGGATATGAGCGCTATAAAAATACCCAATATTACTATTATTATTATTATTATTATTATTAAACAAGTAATCTTGTCATATTAAGATCCAAGGAAGTTGCTTTAAACTTTGTAATCAGAAAAAAAGTATTGTCTTGAATCCAGTAAAGATCATGAATCATAAATGACAGAATGAGTCATATTCTATGCCTACAAACATACCACTGAAAAGGTTTGGGTATAAAATTTGTCTCTTTCATTTTTGTAGCCAATAAATGCATAAATTACAAGATGGAAATAAAAACGTTTCAGAATTTGATCAGTACATATATCATTCTTCAGTTCATTATTTTTAAACCTCTTTCATTATCCATTCCCTCAATTCAGCCAAAGCACTCAGCACAACAGCATCTACAGCAGCTTTTGATAAAAATCCACAAAGTAAAGAGAGAGGGATCACTTTGGACCTGGGTAAGTCTGAGAAAACCAGGAAGGGTCTTTTATAACTCTTGCAGGCTTTATGACTTTCAAAGTAAAAAAAATATGGAGGAAAGGCAAGAGGAAGAATTTTTTCCTACACTCATGTAAAATGTTAATATAACAAACAAATTTTACATTCTAGAGACTCCTAATGTATTCAGAGTTATTCCTCACTATTAAAACAGAAAATTGTCATGAATAATTTTATTGTTATATTAACATTTTACAGAATTTTTTTCAAAATCAATGTTTCTGAAATGAATTATATGAGAAAGGTGCTGCATATCCACTAAACTTCATATACATCCAACAGGAAAATGAGATAGTTATATAGGGGAATGAGATTATCTTATCGCAATTGTGAAAAAAAGACAGCTGCAGTGGTTTAGACATGTAACTGAGTGGAAGAATAGCTTGGCAAACACCATTTTGCAAGGAGGAACCAATGGCAGAAGAAAGAGGGATAGACCAACTAAGACATGGATTGATAATTTCAAGCAGTGGACAGGAATGTCTTTTGAGCAGCTAAATAGAACAGCTGAAGACAAAAAGTTATGGAGAACTCGTGTCTCAAGATTCATCACGTTGTCACCATAACAGCCCCAAGCTGTTGGACATAGATAGATTGATAGATAAAGATGTGTTGAATAACTTGAATTGTAGTCTCATTGAGGTTGCGGATTTGCTGTAATTTGTTTCTTATAGTTTTCCATTTTCCTTGTTGGTTTCATCCTAATACTGCAGGATTTTCTTCATTTTCTGTTGATGTGCCCGATCACATATTAGGCAGTGATTATGAGAAACTACAATTTACCTTGGTTGATTGTCCAGGCCATGCCTCTCTTATCAAGACCATCATTGGAGGTACATGTAGGAATATACTTTTAAAGTTTTTGCTTTGGTCTTTTTGGTGCTGATCTGTATTCCAAAACTATTTCATATCATTATTTTATTTTTTTACCAAACAAGATATACATTGTAGTTCTTGAAGTCATGATCAAAAGATAAAGATGTTTCATGAAAAAAAAATTAAAGTGTCGTATTTGTGACATCATTTTATTTCATAATTTAAAGCGGAAATAAAGAAGAAAGTGAACTTGTGTATTATTCTGTTTTACATGTTTTTTTCTTTCTTGTTCTTGCCCTTCTCTTAGACAGACTGGATTTGATCATATTAAAAATTGTATCAGATGCACTGAACAGGACAGATTTTTTAATCAACATTTTTGGGGGTTTAGCACGATTCAAGCTGATGATATGACTCATATTTGGATTTTATTGAAAACCAATAACTCATATTAAAAATTGATTAATTTGTGTGGTATTTGTCAATAGATTGTGTTTTGAGAATAGAAGAAACCTAAACTTTACATGAATAAATGCATTTACTGACATCTGCTTTCTTCATGATAACCTTTTCCAGGAGCACAAATCATTGATCTCATGATGTTGGTCATAGATGTTACAAAAGGAATGCAAACACAATCAGCAGAGGTAAGTACTAGTATTCCAAATAGTGTTATTTTTAGTCTATATTATTCTGCTTATTTGCAAGACTGGTTAAGGTACCATAAAAACTGAGATTTTTTTTTTTTTTTTTTTTTTGCTGGGAGGGGGGGGGGGGGGGGGGTTAATTCTTCAGAATATCATTCTCATAAAATGATGTCATTACTCCAGACATATTAGTATCAGTCTGCTATAATTTTGTTTGTATTGAATGATTATAACTAATTTTGTTAAAAGTAAAGAAATATGCAAATTAAAGTGGAAATTCTTGAGATTGCAGTCGTCCGTCTCATCGTAAGTAATCAGGGTTGAATAATAATTTTTCACCTCCAAAATAATACAACATTGGTACAGGCAGCCAGTTTGTCAGACAGTTAACCCCTTTAGATACAGTAAATAGATAATAATTTCCAAGTCTCATTTGAAAAAAAATATGTCAGTTTTCCCTCTTGGTCAGTACATAGACTGACCCCCTAACAACAACAAAGTATTAATAGTAATGACAACTGTCAGTAGCATTGTATTATCATGAGTATTGTGTACTCCTCCTGTCTTGATTTGTATTTATAAGTAAGTACTCTTTTTATCCTTGTATCCCAAAATACTACTGTTTAGATGCCTGAAGTTAGGTTGTCATTTTTTCAGGTTATCATTGTAATTTGATTAACAAATACTCCTCTGTAGACATGATTTGACCTAAACAAAATAATTTGAGGTAATAAGTGACAAAAATTTGGCTCAAAAGGCCATAACACTGACTTTGTTGAGTTTAGATATATTTGCATTTTTTTTTTATGTTCAGCCATACCATCTTTTTTTTTAGTTGTAAGAAATTAATTTGATATCACTGACTATTTCTCATCCCTTCAATCAGTGTCTGGTGATAGGTCAGATTGCTTGTGAGAAGATGTTCGTTGTCCTCAACAAAGTGGATCTTCTACCACCAGAAAAGAAGAAACAACAGATAGAAAAGGCAAGTAGCAGGAACAGTCTACCACTCTGGCATACATTAGACTCTTATTATTTTCCTTCCATTTTTATCTGTGTTTTATCATAATGTTTTGACATACTAGAATGTCACTCCTGGTGAAAATGAACTTCTGTGTACATTGAAAATAGGCTTTAAAAATGTTTACAGGCCCAGGTCATTGATATCAGTCATATGGTATCAGGTATGGATTGCTTAACCCCTTCATTACAAACAAAATGTTGAACACTGAAACTCTGAATTATAAGATTTAATTCCATTGTTGCTTTGGGCATGAAATAAACAAAAATGAATTGGTACACTTGTGCAGATGACGAAGAGAATGCTGAAGACCTTGGAGTCTACCAAGTTCGCCAATTGTCCTGTGATCCCTGTAGCAGCTAAGCCAGGTGGTCCTGATGCACCTGATGAAGGAGCAGAAGGAATACAGGCTCTTATTGAGGTAAGTTACACTCTGTTAATCATTCCCTTTTAATATAATGTATAACATGTCTTCGTATTTGAAGGGGGAGGGGTTGTCACCATATGATTTATGTTTCATGTACATATGGTGATGAGGAGAAGAGATGTTTATTTAGGAAATGCATAAGAGATATTGACTTAAAGCATTCAGAGGCTGTATGATTTTTGGTAATTGTTGTTGCAGAAGAATATTCAGTTGATGTAACTTGATGCTGTTGCATTGTAAATTGACTAGTTTGATAACATGAACAAATATTAGCCTGTATTGGCTCAATATTATCCTATTTTTGAAAAAAAAAGTATGCTGAGAAACATGTTATGTGACATTTTCATCATATTTTAATTATAAATATTATTTTTGCAGATTGAACAAGTTACATGCACAGCACCAGACATCAGCCTGTCAGACATTGCTATGATAAGTTGAAAAGTTTTGTGATGCAGCTTTATTTGGTTTCTACTCTGCTGATGACTTTTTCACACAATGCTCTTATACAGAGGAGCATTGAACTATTGTCTCATTTTTTTTTAAAGCTGAGACTGATTTAAAAAGACCAAGAGTAAGAATATGTCTTCCTTACTGTCTTTAACTTGCAGTTATGCCATTGTCATTTTGTTACAGGAGTTGAAGCGTCAGACGTATGTTCCCAAGCGCGATTCATCAGGTCCTTTCCTGTACTCTGTTGACCATTGTTTTGGCATTAGAGGTCAAGGCACTGTCATGACTGGTACAGTACTCAGTGGCAAGGTTAACATTAGTGATGTAAGTCCAACAATCAACTTATTCTCCCTCAGATTTCATTCAGTCAGTGACTTTGAAGAAATAAACTAAAACTGAGTAGAATGTAGAATTCATTGTTTTTAAATACTGGTTTAGGTATTATTGTAGGTATGAATATGTAATATCCCATTATGATAACATGAATTTCCAATGTTTTACAAAAAATTATTTTGTTCCTGAGATGAGTCCTATAACATGTTAGCAATTTTTTTCTTTTTTTACATGCAAAAAAATAGTTGTAAGTTGTGGAATAAAAGTTTTACTTTCAGTCATGTATAAGAATATATATGTGTATTAATTTTGTGTTTTCTATATTGATGAAGCATTTGACAGTCATCTTAAAAATTTTTCCTCATATCTTTGCTCCCAGAATGTTGAAGTGCCATCTCTGCAAATCTCGCGAAAAGTCAAATCCATGCAGATGTTTCGTAAACCTGTCAACTCAGCCATCCAAGGGGATCGTGTAGCCCTGTGTGTCACCCAGTTTGATCCCAAGCTTCTAGAGAGGGGCTTAGTATCTGCACCTGGGATACTGCCCATCATAAGCGGTGTGTGTAGAAAATTGGAATTAGGAAGTTTAACCCTTTTGAGACAATTGACCACATTTTGTGATTTGGCTCAGTAACTTTTGATTCAAAGCCCTAAAAAGTATACCAGATACATGATTAGAAAGAGCAAAAATTTCTGCACACGCTGTGTCCCTTTTTGTTGCATGAGCATATTGCGTTTGATGCCAGGAATTTTAAAAAGGAAAATAAGCTTTAAAATCCTTAAATTGGCAGCATATTGAGAGGTTCAAAATAATAGTTTTTGATCAAAAGTGGAAATTTTGTCAACTTTTTTGACAAAGTCCCTAACCATATCTGTTGCTTTCAGTGACATTACATTTTATTAGAACCATGCAGCATTAAAAAAAAAAATTATTGTTGCCAATTTGAGGAACGAAATGTGATCACATGAGAGGGTTTATGGTGATCCAACATTTGCTCCTCTGACATTTGCTCCCGGCTTTATTTTGTCAAAGATATAGGGCTGGTGTTAGGGTTAGTTGAACTTGAGAATTTGATGAAGTATAAGAAATTGACTGGAGCATGTGTTGGAGAACCAGTTTTATAATTAATGGATTGACACATATATCTTTGAAGGGAGTTTTAAGATTATGAAAATCTGATGAATATTACTGTTGTTTTTAACCCATGTTCAATCAAATATATTGCAATATGTATTGTATTCATCATATGTATATATCATTTGCCAATAACTTATTCAATACTTAAAGGCCATTTTTATGAAAGTTATCAGTGCTCAATAAATTTGTGCTCTTACATACTTTACAGCTCTTCATATATTTTAATGGTTATAATAAACAATTCCAGTTGCTGTCTGTATACTTGTTTATCAGTTTATTTCTTATTATTGAATACTTTATAAATCTATGAATTTTGAGTTGGAACATCGTAATCATCATATATGTTGCTATGTTGTTTTAGAATGTCTTTCATTATTTGCTTCTCTATAAGTTGAAGGTAAATTCAACCCTGAACAGCTCATTTAGTAAAATGCTTGAATATTATGAAATAAGCCATTTTATTTACTGTTTTTCTTCCAGCTGCCGTTGTATCAGTACACAGAATACCCTACTTCAAAGGAACGTGTGCAACAAAGGCAAAGTTTCATGGTACGTTCAGTTAACTTACCTCACCATGAAGAAGAAAATTAGAAAAATCAGATAATCCAACAGTTATAATAATTTGAAGTGTAAGAGGAAATGTAGGTTTACATTTTCTTATTAAAAATACTATATTTGACAGAGAGAAATATACCTGTGCCCTGTTTCATAAAACCTGTTATCAATAACAAATTAACAATTGCAACAGATCTATGACAAATGTGCTTTGAGCCAATCAAAAGCTTTGATTTCAGTAGCTTATAACAATTACTGTGACTTGTTATTGATAACAGGTTTTATGAAACAAGCCCCTGTAGTGTCTTTATGCTTGAGACTTTTTTGGGAGTTTCTATGAACAAAGCTAAAATTAAGAAAATATATATAAAGATTCTTTTCGTGGATGTAAAGTTATTCCTTTCAATCTTCCTATGTGTCTTAGAATAGATAACAGAATTTATTGATGGGATTACTCATACAAGTGGCATCAAATTTTGATTGAGAGTATCAAACTATTTCTAGTTATATTTAGAATGTGGGGGCATTTCTAAAAGAATTTTTTTCTTCTTGTTATGTCCCTATTATGATGTTCTTTTATTAAGGATGAAAAAGCTCTAAAATTATTTTTCACAATTATCAGAACTCACTGCTGTCATTTAAAGGGGAAGTCAAACCTGATTACAAGTTGGTATTAAAAGAAGCAGAAAAATTAAAGAAACAGATCAGTAAAGTTTTGATCTAAATATAAGAAGGAATGAGAAGGTTAGGAATTTTGAAGTTGTAATCAATAAAACACAGATTGGCAACTTTGTGAAGTATCTTGCAAGTTCCTCTCCCATTTGCCCTGTACACAAAACATCATTAATTTCCATTTTCTCTAAAAATATTCAGTCATACATGCACCTTAGATATAATCATTGCTTATATCTTTTTACACAAAACCGGTGTGAAACATATCTATTCCTTCATCAAAAACTAAAAAAATGAAAATTTATGAGATTTTCTGTGCTGAGCAAATGGGAGAGGAGCTCTCAAGATACGTCACAGAGTTGCCAAGTAGTGTTTGATTGATTACAACTTCAAGAAAACACAACTTTTTTATTTCTTAACTTTCTCTAATCTGTTTCTCTCATTTTTCTTTTTTTATTCAAATCAACTGAATATCAGGGTGGACTTTCTCTTTAATGAATCACTATTTACTATACTGGGTATATAAGATGAGCTCTTGTGTTCTATGTATGTATTACAGTGACCATGGGCCATGAGACTGTGATGGGAAAGGTATCTTTCTTTGGCCCAGCCCCAGGTCATCAGTATCAACCTCATACTGAAGCATCAGGTATGGATTACTTAACCCTTTCAAAGCCATCAAAATGTTGAACAATTCACATGAAGAATTGTTAAAAAGTTAAATTTTGACTTATGTTTTATTTCATTATCAAATTGTGCATGAAATATTTCAGTGGACATGAACCTTACTATGAGGGTGCCTGTTTCTGTTTCATGAAGAAACACAGCCATTTTGTAGTCCAAGACATTGTTCAGCACTGAATGGTCAGTATTAGCCAACAGTGGGTCCTGAGGGATTCAACATACATGTAGTAATTCAAGCAATACACACCAAATATTCCCAGATTGTATTGTCGTGGGTTGGATAGAGAGGGGTTAGCACTCCAAGAAAAACACCATTCAGCCTGATGTATAGTTTGTTATTTTATTCATCATTATTTGAGCAAAGATGAACAAAGTTAAGCCCTAAAGTTATCTGCTGACAAATCCCCCAACTCAAAATAGCTAAGAGCAGCATTACAAGTTGCGAAGCATGGAGTCGCAGCACACAGAGTTAGAGCAGAGGTTCGGAGTGTAGACGGGATGACAAGTGAAAAATTCTCCCTCAATGCAACATACTTATACACGTACAGTACATCGCGTCAACCCAACTACACCCAAAATGAGTACGATTACTCCGCATCGCATAAGCAATTTATAGAAAGTATTAAATTTCTTCCGAGATCAAATAAATGCCTAAAACAGGTGTTACATTTCATGTCTCCACTAAAGAATAGAACTACTTTTCAAATCGCAGGAACATCGTGTTCTACCCAAACGTTATTTGACCCCAATCCTAACATATCATCCATACCAAAACTCACTATGAAAATAAAAAGAAAAGAGTGTTTAAACCCATTAGTAGAGCAACACTCACAGGTGATAAGCATAACTTTACACCAACGCAATGCTCACTTTCCTATCATTACGTAATGTATCTGGCAAGCCGCCAAAGACATGGGATTCTCTACATTACACCGAGTGACTAACTAAATGTGTAAAAGTCAGAGACAACCTTAATTCAGACACAGCTTCCGTGCTTTGAAATTCACCTGGTCTCTAAATAATTGCCTACCAAAAAAATCAATTCCCGACAGTATGTTGGGAAGCAAACTTCTGCATAAAGAGTGAAAGGACATTAATTGCCACTCCGTACCCAGGTGAAGTAAAGAGGTACCCAGTACGAAGAAACACGTTGAATGCTGGAGCAACTTCTCATCATGGTAGCCTGGCTAAATCCAGGGTAATAATAGTAGTCAGAGCTTTGTATACTCTGGAAAAAGTACTTTATAAATTAAATTATTATTGTTATTATTGTTCTTTCAGAGTTTAACTTTGAACCAGAGTACCTGTACGAAGAAGAACTCCACACAGCAGGTGGTGGTGGTGGCAAGCAGGAGCATAACAAGGAGAACATTCAAGGAGCTGCCAGTGAAGGAGATGGAGAGAAGGAGACGTTATCAACTCAACAGTGGGCTTTGCTGGAGTTTGAAAAGCCTGTGGCATGTCCAAGGAATTGCCTAGTCATCGGGTCGAAATTAGATACAGATATTCATATCCTTTTGATCTTCCTACATATGGATTTTTTTCTTAAGTCTTTTGGGTGGATATGGATGGTTATTCCTTGATTAAACAGTAGCAAACTGTATAAAAAATATTTTTATAATTTTGATCTGTTTACACATAATGTATTGGTTATGGATATGAATAATCATTTTGTGATTAAGCAACTTGTGTTTGGAATAATTCAGACTTAGAGGTATGATCCTTCATTTTTTAATTTTTTTTTAGTTTGTACATATATGTAGAAAATGAAAAATTTCAGACAAAGTATAAAAAACATGCTAAGGCATGGAAGAAAAAAGAAAGAAAGAAAGAAAGAAAGAAAAACAACAATTCATTAATTATGCATTATTGATTTCTTCCTTTACTTCATTCCTGCACATGCCAATACTTGCAGATTAGCATTCCATGGTAAACTATTACATGCAATAACAGACAAGGTAAGTAGATATATTGATATTCTCTTAACATGATTACTCGTAACAGACATGCTAATTCTTGTATATATTAGCATATCACAGTAAACTACTTCTTGCAATAACAGACAAGATAAGTTAAGTTTTGATATTCTCTGAAAATAATTTGCAAATGATTTGCAAATGCCATTTCTTGTAGATTAGCATATCAGATGAAAATGCTATATGCAATAACAGGCAAGGCTATTTTGTTTGAAGTGAAATCCAATAGGTTCTGTGTAATAATGTTGTCGTACATGTATATCGGATGAATTTCTGAAAATTCATTTCATTTCATAAGGCCGTATTCACCATGGAAAAACAATTTGCCCTTATAATGTGGCAGACCATGACTGATCTTTAAACATAGTGAGACTTTGTTGTATATTATACTGTCTGATGCTGTTTGTTTTACTTCCCCAGAATTATATTGAAACAGTACTACCCCAACTGAAGATCTATAAAACAAAGCTAAGAGAAGGAGTTGTGGACAGAGTAAGTTTATTACTGTTTTATTTTTTTGAAGTAAAATTTGTCTGTCTGTCTTTCTGTATGTCCCTTTCTCTTTCTCCTCACATCATGGAAATGGTTTTGAAATTAGTTGAATTTTCTTTGCTGAAAATGATTTTCATTTGATGTTGATATATCTGGGGCCTGTTGCACAAAACTTGCGTTTGAATGCAACTCAGGAAAATCAAAAACAACTTTTTTTTCAGCCATTCAGAAGTGTGCATTTAGGAATTGCATTTGATTTTTAGGAGTTGCGATTAAACGCAAGTTTTGTGCAATGGGCCCCTGGTATTGTAATTAAATTTGATCAGTAATTTATGTCAAAATGGATATTGGGAAGAGAATGCTTCACCCAAATTATAGATGTTAGATGATAACATATTGCAGTAGGTGTATGTCTTAGAATATGTAGTCACTGAGCTTCTCTGTGTATTGCCAATTTGAGACAATTGCCCTTCCTATTTGCTACCTGATTCTTCGTGAATGAAATCAGGTTAGATTAATTAGGTTGATCATTTTATCTCTAAATTTTGTGCTTGACATAAAATCCACCTTTGCTTGGTTTCATTCAACAGATGACAGATGAGTATAGTGTGATTGGCAGGTCTTTGTTCAAGAAAGAGACAAACCTACAAACCTTCACTGGTCTCAAGGTTCAACTCTCGACTGGGGAGGAGGGTGTTATCGAAGGAGGATTTGGGCAGAGTGGAAAGTTCAAAGTCAGGATACCAAGTAAGACACATGTATAATTGTCTATTTCTTCATATTTATTATCTACCTTCAAAGTTTGATCACATATGAAAAAAATGATTTTTAGAGCCAATGCTGAAATTTTCACTCCTGCTCAGACAGCTCATTGATGTCTCTTACTGGCTTACATTGCTGAGACTATTGTTGTATTATATACAAATTGGAACGAGTATTTAAAAAAAATTTAGTCACCAATGATAAATTTCTTGAATTATGATATTCTACAATGCATTGTTTTTAAGGGTACCTCTGGTTTTGAGATATACTACTATTTCATTCTGTGATTTTTAAACCAACTCTGTACTTTAATATTGAACTTATTTCTATTCCAGCAACAGCAAATGCTGGTAGCAAGTTAAACACCAGGCAACATCTAGAGTGATCAGTGCAGTAGAAACAAATCATGGATGATAAAACTTTCAAACTTTTCCCATGGAGTCCCAGATCTTTGATATACCTCCATTGGACAATTAATGGAGTGTTTATACATTATATGTGTTTCATTGCATGAATTTCTTTTCGGTTCTGAATTACAGATGGATTGCAGTCAGAAACAGTGCAAGTACTCAGTGCATTGGGCGGAAAGAAGAAAGGAAAGAAAGTGAAAGCAGGTATTATACTTGGACAGAATGAAATATAAAATCAATCCAACCTCTTGATTGAAAGGTATCATTATCTGTCATGTAAAATGAATTGTGTCTTCTACACGAGTGATATGATACTGTTATCACCTTGACACTTGACACAATTAAACCTCAACTGTTTTCTGAATGAAATAGGAAATAGGTAAGAGTATGCTATTGGAAATAACATAGGTGCAGTACTTCATACCAATTTTTATTAACATCATCACGATCACTGTACATTACGCTTGCACACTATGTATTTAATATCTCCACTTCCTTGAGTGTTCCTGTCACTCATGCACCTTCTGCATATAAATGCAGATTTCAAACCTGAATGGACAATCTTCAGAATCACCTCAAAAGTTTTCACCTTTGTTCTGCAGTATTGGGAAATATCTTCGACTCTTTTCTGAAATGAATCTTGAGTGTATCTTAGGCCCTGTCTTGAGAAGTCTTCTTAACAAGTCCTCCCATTAGTCACAAATTTACAATTGCCTATCACTTATATTCTGATTTGCAATTGGAAATTAATGTCAATTCATTTCAGAGTTGATTGAATCTTTATTAGATTATTGCTGTAATTTGTATTTACCTTATTGTTTTACTTTGTTTGTTATTTGGTTTTTCCTTGGTTATACTTTGTTCCTCTCTTTTCTACATTGAACTTTATTTTTCTTTATTTTACTTTCTTTTTGCTTTGATTTACAGAATCTAGCCAAGAACCAAGCACAACCAAAGAGTCACATGAAGAGCATCAGCCAATCAAAATCAGCCTAAGGTTCAAGAGATATATTTATGATGCAAAGAAACAGATGATTCAGAAGTGACAAAAATTTAACAGAATAGGATTTTTACATAGTGTTTAAATCAGAGCTTTTATATTTTCAATGAATTGTTTAAAATGTTAATGTTCGTTTCATGTTTTTATGATCCATTTTTTTCTTCTTATTCTTAGAAAATTTGGGATTTGAATTGTCTGTCATTTATCAAAGATAATATCAGATCTGTATATTGTATTAACACAAAGGAAACACAATTTTTTTTGTTGCCATGGTAGACAGGGGACCACTATAAACAGTGATCAGTATAGACGGGTTGCCTTTATAGACAGTTGACCACGAAAGGCTATTAATGAATGGCAATTGGGAATGAAAAAAAGTAGCTGCATGCAAAAAAAGGGTCTTACGCATAGGCCTATTTACTTATCTGTGTTTTATAAGATATAGAAATGTGAAATGCATTAAGCTTTAACATTTCATTATTTTGAAAAATGCCATGGTTATATGTGAATGAGCCGTAAGACAGGTTTGACTGTATAATACAATTTAATTTGTTGCAATACAGTTTGAATTTCAGGAAGCAAGAAAGAAAATGTGTAGTGAAGATTAGATGTAGGAAATAGAAAACAAATAGATATTTTCTAAGGAGATAGATGCTTTGTAAAGTGATATATCTCTTGAGAATAATACGTTTTCCCCAGTGGCATAGACAGGGGGGCCAGGGGGCCATGGCCCCCCCCCCCCCATTCAGCCACTAAAAAAAAAAAAAAAAAAAGCGAGAGCAAAAAAAGCGGGGAAAGTGAGAGAAAAAGGCCTAAAAAGGCGCTACAAGCCGTTATCTTTCTCTCAAAATTTGCTAAAATGTCAAAGTTTTCGCGCTTTGCGCGGGAAGAGATATAACTCCCCTCTCCCTGCACCCACCCCTGTTACATAGAGTGAAATGTTGCGTCCAAATAACTGAAAAGCAGTCCGGGCGTTGAACTACAACTTTCCGCCTAAAAAATTGTTTGCCACAAGCCGTTATCTTTCTTTCAAATTTGCTAAAATGTTACAGCTTTCGCGCTTCGCGCGGGAAGGGTGAAACTCCCCCTCCCTGCACCCACCCCTGTTACAGTGCAGTATTGCGTCCAAATAACTGAAAAGCAGTCCAGACGTCGAAATAACTTTCCACCTAAAAAAAAGGTGCTACGAGCCGTTATCTTTCTCTCAAATTTGCTATAAAACATCAGAGCTTTCACACTTCGGGGAAAACTTTGGGGAAAACTTCCTCCTCCCTGCACCCATCCCCTGGGGAGCACACTTTGCGTGCTCATCACCAATTTCGCCCGCTTTGCGTGCTCAAAACCGCCCCTAAAATGAAATCTTGGCTATGCGGTTGGATCCTTCACGTCTGGCCCCCCTATTGAAAAATCCTGGCTACGCCTGTGGTTTGCCTGTATTTCACTGAAATGTTTACTTTTCATCAACTTCATCTAATAAAGGGTACCAATCGCCCAAAAATAGTTTGCTCTGTATGTTAGCGGTTCCATGTCGCTATACTATATTCAGAATATGGGCTTGAAATATTACTTCTATAGAGAGATATTGCAAGTTTAAGTACACCCTCAATAAACATAAAGCAACTTGTGAGTAGCCCATGGAGTAGACCAGTCGACACACCTGTACATGCTCGCAGAGTATAGGGTCTGTGCTGAACCCAGGTGGGAGTTGGGTTCTGTGTGGTATTCCTTATTTCTGTCATACTCTGTAGCTGTTGATCTACAGAATGGCAGGTAAAGTTCTTTGAGGTTGATTTTATACTTTCTAGCTGTACACAAATTATTTTTGTAGGTGATTGGTACACTTGGGCTGTGGGAAATGCATGTTATACCAAAACCAATTCGTACCCAATGGGTTAAATGCAATATTTATCAATCTGCTAATTTCCCTGAAGAACAAAGGGGAAATCCACCCTGATAATAAGTTAGTTTTTATAATACATGTAGCAGAAACATATCAGTGAAAGATGAAGAATAAGGAAGTTATGAATTTTTGAAGTTTCATCGATCAGATGTTCATGGGTGCAATTATGTTTCATCTGTCATTATTTGTATATCATACATTTTTTTTGTTTAAAACAAAAAGGTGTTTTCTTTGAATTATGGCAGTTTTTTATATTTTTGTCAGATCTTGCAAAATTAATATTCTTGCATCAATATTGCATCAATATGCCCAAATCATGAAATTATGAATTGTTTATTAAAATATGTAATACATGTATATTATATAAATAAATCATGATCGTTATTTTTTATATGATTCTACTGCAGTAGAGGCCTGTTCCCTGTCGGAAACATTTGAAATTGAAATTGAAATTGAGGATTTATTGTTCATTCAGAATGTTGTTTTTCACTGCTAAGATTTACAAATAAGTGAATTTACAAAGTACAAAATATAATATAATCACACAAGGTTACAGTGTTTGCTCAACCAAGCATTTACAACATAATAAAAAATTATTAAGACATCAGTAACTGGCCTTATGTACAACTACGTGACAACTAGCATTCCTAGCATTTAGGAATGAGATTTATAGCCTGTTCAGCTAGACTACAGGAAGGTTAGCCTAAATGAAATTTGTATTTAAAGAAAAGTTATATAAAGAATCTTTGTATTATAAAGAAAGAGGCATACATACTTGAAAGAGGATCTAATAAAGAAACATTGTATAAAGAAGCTGGTTTTGGGGGAAGTCAGCCGACACCATTCGACTAGTATGAGGTTACGTCACAGACAGCAGTGGAGCATACAAAATTACAGCTGATAGATCACATCAGCACGCACACATGATAAGCCCTGGCCAGTACGTTATATGGTTTTCGTATGATAAGACGTTCAGACTACAAGGGATGCTGGTTCTTTGAGTTTTTCATTTGATGCTCAAGCATGCATTTAGCTATATGGTGCTCAGACTATAAAAAGATACCATATTGCTATAAATTTTTTGTATAGCTATGTGATGAATTTAGGTAGTCTAGCATGTTCATTATGGGAAAAGAGAGATCAAGAGACAGAACGAGTGAGGAGAGAGAGAGAAAGAGAGATAGAGATTGAGAGAGAGAGAGAGAAAGAGAAGAAGCCGACAGAGGAAGAGAAAATGGTCTAGGGACTTATAGTTTTCTCTCTCTTTTTTTCTTCCAAATATTAAATGTTCTACAGTAAAATTTTGCTACCAAAATTTGTATGGCAAGGGGTCCTTAAGCTATGCAACCCGCAAATACGCGCAATGCGACACGTTCAATGCCCCAAACTTTTTGTGTGACTGAGCAACAGGATTATTATTTACGTTCGCCAAAAAGAATGAGTAATTTTCCTTTACTTTTTTAAAACTTTTTAACCATTTGGAAATCAGGGTAAAATTTACATCAGTCAGCTTCAACAAGCTTTAGGCCCCTTTCATTTTCAATTTCATTAGGCCCGACCAAATTCGACATGGGTAACAACATCGACTTGAAAATTAATGTCATTGATATTTGTCCGTCGTAATTTTCTCAGGGATTTGATTTAAGAGTACCAAGATATATAAAAGAAATTAGCATAAATCATTGAAAAGTTGACTTTTTAGCCACTGGAAACAAAGTGCATAGCTAGCTTTAGGTCCCCCATCATAATAAAAATTAACAGATGATGATGAACTTTTGTCAAATTAGAAAAAATGTAGGGAATTATTTGCTGATTTGCTATTGGCTGTATAAATATGAACTTGCAAGGATGATAAGACAGATATGAATTGTTTAAGGATTCGTTATACTATGAACTTGTAAAGCTATCCAGAAAATGGGATCAAGTGCAATGTCATAATTAGCTTATTTTGCATTTATAGTATACCTGCCTGACATCAAGACTATTATTAGCAGCTAAATAGTGTACTGTGGAAAAGAAAAAGGCAAAGAGGCCTGGGCTTGGCAAGGTAAATGTGATGGACGATCTTCTTCCCGTAGCTTTACCGGTTGGAGGTCCAGGTATTACGAGTGATCATGAGGTAGACCATGGGAGGGCACCAGCAACTGCTGAAGAATACCTACTCCGGGTTAGGTAAGATAACTTTGAGATGTCAGTTAACTTGTGTGAATCTGTGTGTCCCACGTATTGACTATTGTGTGATGCAATTACCATTGACTAAGTAATGACTGTACTGTTGAGTGTTGTGCTCATGAAAAAAGAAAATCTAACACTAGTCTATGCTAGATCGGGGTCCGCTCGCTATTCATAAGGACCGCTATTCATAGAAAACCACTATTCATTTAATATGCATTATGAATAGCGGTCCTTGACCTTATGAATAGTTATGAATAGTGGTCCTTATGAATGGAGATCCTTAATTATGAATAGCGAAGTAATTTGTCTATGGTTTGCTCACTATTTAGAAGGACCGCTATTCATACAAAACTGCTATTCATTCAGTCACACTTTATGGATAGTGGTCCTTATGAATAGCAGTCCTTAATATGACTAGCGAGGTTACCCTGTTAGATTTATTGCTAATACTCTCCTGCAATCCAATGCAAAAGGTCTAACCCACTCATACATATGCAAGGTTATAGATCGATTATTTTCAGATAACCATACATAAATGGCATTGACCTCATTGCCTGATAAAACGGTGCTGAATGAGAGTTGAGAACAAAAGAGAGCACCCGTCATACAAAACAAATGAAAGCAAAATTTAATGTAAGTTTTGAAATACAAAATCTTAAATTCGGCGCTCAAAATTTCATCTAATAAAGGGTACCAATCACCAAAAATGATTTTGCTCTGTATGTTAGAGGTTTTGTGTCGTCATACTATATTCAAAATATGGGTGTCAAATATTAATTCTGTAAAGAGATATTGCAATTTCAATTACACACTCTATAAGCGTAAGAGCAACTCGTGAATAGACTACTCGACGCACCTGTACGCGCTCGCCAGGATAAAGCCTCGCTCGGAGCCAAACTTGGAGTTTGGTTCCGCGCAAGCATTTTCATGTTATCCTTTATTTCCTTCATACTCATTAACTGTTGACCTATAGAATACCAGACAATGTTCTTTGAGGTTGGATTTTATACTTTCTAGCTGTACACAAATTATTTTTTCAGGTGATTGGTACACTTTAAATGGCTGTAATGAAGCATTTCTGTCATTTCCAGCCAATTCTAAGCTCGAAGTCGTGTGTCAGATTGAAGAAATCCCTGCTGATTTTTTATGTGTGTATCTTGCTATCTAGCAAACAAAAATTGAATGTCGACCACCAAAAACTTGGTCCATGTAGCGAAAAAATTGTGGTTTTTATGTGTGCATCACATAGTGGGATATGGACCAAGTTTTTGACAACCAATTTTTTTTTCTTCTTTAGTTTAGATGAAGAATCTGTGCTCATGGCAACCGAGACATTTACACAATGAATCACCAGTTCACCAGGATTGACAGTAAATTACAAAGTTTGTGGATGGCAACATCTTCAGAATTTGAAAATATTTCACATTTTCAGAATTCTAGCACAACCAGTGTGTTGTCTAGGGTAACAGGTTATAAGTACATTCAAAATTTAGGAAACATAAAGACATGGACATATAAGTAAAACGGATGATCTGGAGACCCTTCTTATGACATGATCGAGTGCACTGTATTTTGTTCATTGTTAATGCCAGAAAGTTGTAATTGCAGGACAGGTAGATCTACTAGAAGTTTCTGCAGTTTGGAAGTAGGGTGAGGCAATTCAAGAGAAGGGGCAGGAAATGAGATTTTGATGGAATTTTATATTTTTGTGAATTTTCAAATGCAGGAATGAAGCAAGGCAAACTCCAGATGTCGTAGTAGCACACTTTGACAGGGATACCCTAAAGAGCAAGCAGACAGTTGTTGTATCAAATGTAAGTATACCTGGTGATGAAATGCAAGAATGTTCTTGATTTCATTACAGGAGACAAACAATATGAAGCCACATTTCTGACAAACACAAATTTTCTCGGACCAATCTTGCTAAATTTGTTGTGAAAAAACTCTTTTGTGTACGTTGTTGCCATGCCACCCATGTGCAGCTTCACGCCAATCTTTTGAACTTTTGCAAGTAATCTGTTACTACAAGATTATTATTCCTTGATAGACTAGCAGAATAAACTATTTGGTATTTTGACATCATCAAGCAAAATTAAATTCATTTTGATTGTTTTGTTTAAAATAAATAATCTTGCAACCCTCTTTAAACATTTAAAAAAGGAAAATTTATCACATCTTTTATTTTTCATTATCCTCTTTTGTCTGCTTGTTCCTCTCTAAAAAATTACCCCTGTACTTTACTCATACTATACTCATTTTGCTGTTTTTCTCCTTAAATGCTTTTATCCTTCCTTCATTCTCCTTGCATTTCCTCCTACTCTTGGTAGTCTACAGGTTTCAGCCCTGCTCCTCGAGGGTTTGCTCCTAACACAACATGGCAACGCCGGCAAGCAGCATCCTTCTCAGAACTGCGCCAGAGGCTGGCTGGAGTCACTGCCAGGATTGCAGGAGAGAGAAAGGATAAGATGGAATTGGTATGCAGACTAAATTGAAAGGACTTTTTAAAGTTGACTAATATCAGTAATCAGATATCATCATTATGTTAAGATTTCAGAATCCCAATTATATGTTATCGAATATTAAACCCAGTTCCACTTCTTCTTATATAAACTATAATGAGATAAAAAGAAAAAGTTATGTTTTATGTATTTTTTGTAAATCAGATAACAAACTGAATTATCAAAAAAATGAAAAATTGTATAGCACGTCTACAAGGAGAGATTCGTCATTCATTCTTTCAGTTGGTCAGTCAATTAGGTGGTCAATGATTCAGTCAATCAATCAGTCAATCAGTCAGTTGGTCAGTCAGTCAGTCAGCCAGCCAATTAGTCAGTCAGTCAGTCAATTAGTCCATCAATCAGTTATTCATTGAATTCATCACCCACTTCTTCTGTTATTTCTTGCAGCCCAGATACAAAGACGAGGACTCCTGGTGTCAGTTCTGTTTGGGGCGGACATTCCTGGATAGGTTAAGAGCAAAGCAAGGGAGGCCCCCAGTAGATGATGAAGAAGAGGAGATATGTAGTCAGGTGACCATGTCTACTACACCTGTCCCACCATTGGTCACCATCATCAGTACACTTGACCAGGTATGGTACATGTTATGTGGCCTGTAGTGTCTTGGAATTCATGTATTTTTATTCTACTGCTCATATGATACCTTGACATCTCACAAATATTATCCCAAACATAACCTCATGCAGTCTCCAGATATCAGCAAGGCACATGCATGGAGCTCATTTGTCATGCTTAAATTGTAGCACAAAAAACAACAAAATTTTGTTGTAGCAATATTTAATGGGAGAACCAAAGAGGCAAAATAATTTTTCTTTTCTCTGAGTTTTATGCATTCTCTGTTTTGCAAATCATGGAATAAATTTTAGTGAAATATGCACCCTTCTAAGGTATAATTTTTTGGGGGGTTTTTTGTTGTAAGGGCCCCTAGGAGTAAAAACGTTTTCTTTCCAAAGGTGTTTGACATTGTTCCTTGTAATTCGGGTTGCATTAACTACTGAAACTCATGTTCACACTTGTTCGCATACAAAGTTGGGAAATTGCTTATATGCATGTGATCCTGAGTATACCAAGACATGGGCTTTTGTGAGCACTTTGCTTTGTCAGCTTTTCTTCCGTATTTTAGTACTTCCCATTATCACAGCATAGATACCAACATGAAAATAACGACAACATGGAATGATAGTATTCAAAAAGTCAACACTATAAAAAGTTCAGCTCTGCCATTTTTATGCCTCCGCCCACCGAAGGTGGTGGCAGAGGCATTATTTTTCGGGTTGTCCGTCCGTCCCGCTTTTTCGTCAGATGACGCAATATCTCAATAACCATTGGAGATATGAACTAGTATGTATCACCATAGGAAGCCGTTCTGATTAGATTTTTTGGTTACATAGGTCAAAGGCCAAATGTCACAGAACAATTTCTGACATTTCAGGTGTTAGCCTCATTAACGCAACATCTCAAGAACAATTTGAGATATGAGTTTCAAACTGGGTGCTAGTAAGCATCAATGTAGTACAACTGATAAGATTTTGGGGTAAGTAGGTCAAAGGTCGGAGGTCAGAGAGGTCATTTACCATGAAATTTTAGATTTTGAGCCTCCTTATTGCAATATCTCTTGAACAATTTGAGCTATTAACTATTCAAATTTGGTAATAGTATGCATCGTCATATGGAGACAAACCAATTAGATTTTTGGTTTATGTAGGTCTAAGGTCATAGAGGTCAAAATGCTTGAAATTAGATATTTGTTAGTTTTGATATCACCATATCAACTATTTTGTATACATGACAAGGAAGAGATAAAGTGATCAGACATAATAGTTTGTTAGGTCAAAGGTCAAAGAGATTGATCAACATGTAATTGTGGGCTTCTTATTCTGGTTATCACAATATTTTTAGAACAGTTTGAGTCATGAAATTGACTGAATTTAGGCGGAGGCATATAGGAGATGCAGTAACATTCATCTTGTTTTTCATTTTATTTTTTCTGATGCAATAAATATGTTACATGTTTTTTTACCCACCTTTTTTTTTTCTTCTACACGATAGTTGCCATAATCGTGATGCGGAATTTATACTTGCAAATATGGTATTACACATTACACATGTACAGTTTTAACAAATAGCAATCAGTAATAAAATGTCAGTAATATGAGTGGATAACATAATCTTCAAAATGACATGCCCTTGAACAAACAATCATGTTAACATGTACCAGCCTTTATTATTGGATGGATATTATTTTTTATTTTATTATTTTTAAAGGCAATGGTACAGAAGTTACTGGAGTACCATGTGGAGTGGTTGGAAACTCTAGGTTTCTCAATGGCACAGGGATGCTGGCTGTTTGCTCTCCTTGCTTGCATTGAAAAACCTCTCCTTGCTGACTCAACAGCTACCATACGAACATTGTCCAGGCACTGTGCTACTCTCAGAGCTGTCATGGTAAGTGTGATGTGCCTTGTCTAGAAGACCACTGAACCATCTACATCAGTTTTTATGCCTCCGCCCACCAAAGGTGGTGCCGGAGGCATTATGTTTTCGGTTTGTCTGTCCGTTCATCCCACTTTCTCGTTCTAGCGATAACTCAATAACCACATGAGATATGAACTTCAAACTTGGTGCTGGTATGTATCACCATAGGAAGACGATCGAAGTAGATTTTGGGGTACGTAGGTCAGAGGTCAAGGTCACAGAGGCCAATTTCTGAAATTTCAGGTGTTAGCCTCGTTCTAGCGATAACTCAAGAACCATTTGAGGTATGAACTTTAAACTTGGTGCTAGTATGTATCACCATAGGAAGAGGATCTGATTAGATTTTGGGGTAAGTAGGTCAAAGGTCACAGGTCAATTTCTGAAATTGCAGGTGTTAGCCTTGTTAATGCAATATCTCAAGAACCATTTGAGGTATGAACTTCAAACTTGGTAATAGTATGTATCACCATAGAAAGACGATCTGATTAGACTTTGGGATACGTAGGTCAAAAGTCAAAGGTCATAGAGGTCAATTCTGAAATTGCAGGTTTTAGCCTTAACGTGATATCTCAAGAACCATTTGATCCATTAACTTCAAACTTGGAACTAGTATGCATCACCATAATGAGACGAACTGATTAGATTTTTGTTCTCGTAGGTCAAAGGTGACAGGTCATAGAGGTCATTATACAGGTGTATGTGAAATTAATGTTTTTTTACCCTTGTTATCACCATATCTCAACCATTTTGTATTCATGACTAGGAGGAGATAAAGTGATCAGACTTTTTGGGTTACTGTATACGCCATATATTTCGCGGGGGTTTTATTTTCGCGAATTTCGCGAATCGGGAGTGGGTCGCGAATTTAACAACACGCCAAAATATTGCCAACATAAGAAGTTGGATGAATTTGTTGTCTCCTGGTCAGAAATTCACCACTTCGCTTTGCAAAAGTACATCATCACCGCCGTTTGTAGATTTGAGAATTTTCCGACTGCGAATTCAACCACTCGCGAAATAGTCTGGTTAATCCTATTCGCGAAAATTATGGCCGCGAAATTTATGGCTTATACAGTATAAGGTGTAAGGTCAAATATCAAAGAGGTCAATGAACATGTAATTAGAGGCTTTTTATTCTGGTTATCACAATATTTCAAGAACAGTTTGAGCCATCAACTGAATTTAGGCAGAGGCATATAGGAGACGCAGTCACGTTCATCTTTTTTTTTCTCTTCCTCTCTCTCTCTCTCTCTCTGTGTCTTACTCAGAAAATACATGTATATAGTCTAGAGATCTCCTTAATCATGTGAAAATAACCACTCTCTCTGTGTCTGACTCAGAAAATACATATATTTATTCTAGAGATCTCCTTAATCATGTGAAAATAACCACTCTTCTGCATTTCAGGGTCATACCATGAACTAATTACGAACTGGCTTATACAAATATGGGTTAAAGAGAACATGATAACATTAACATATAATTCAATATTTTCATTGGACTTGTTAGAACATTTACTTGTACTTTGAGCATATTTTCAGTACCTTTTAAAAAAATAAATACATGTAATACAGTTTTAATTTATGATCAAACATTGTGTAAATTTCATTTATATTAATCTTTTTTTCTTTCTTTTTTTTTTGTCTGAGTATCCTGATTGACTCATATTTGATTTTATTGTTTTTTGTGAAATTGAATGTATTTGTATTTGCTACACATTTTTATCACCTTTCTATTAACATTATTTGTCAGCTCCTTTTTTATACTAATGGCATGTTTACGATATTTGCTTAAGATAAAAAGTATTTGATGAAATATTTGATATTCTTAATATTTCTTACATAGGTGTTTTTGTAATATTTTGGCACGTATAAGTTCAGACATGTAGGCGTTATTTCTTACAATACCCCCATAAAGACATAAAACATTCCAATATGTACTAAGTGTTGGAACATAAAGCTATCACCCATAGCCAAAGTTAAGTGGCACCAATGATAAGAGATATCTTTTCACAAAATTTATCCAGTGACAATAATGAAATCCGTGTAGCGCACAATAAGTCCAAAATATTTGGGATAGCAAGGGTACCAAGAATTTGAACACCAACTTATACGCATATTTCTCCCCCCAAAAATCACTTTGTAGAAAGGTGCTGCAATTTTTTGTTACATATTTTTATGTCCTATTTGGTAAACATCTTTAGGTGTATTAAGTAAATAAAGATAAAACTTTCCTGTTTAAGCATGTGTAATTGCTCAGAGGCAGTAAACTACATTTTAAGTGTCCCTGCTTCAAAATCTAGTTACATGTATGTACACAATGTGCGACAATTTGTTGTAACTTCCGCAACACATCCTCTTCAATTCAGACTTAATTATTTTTCACTTAACTGCGGGACCATGTTATATAGTTTAGTGCCTCATGTGAAAAAGAACCCCGTAATTATTGAAGGACAATCCAACCTTGGTATAAAGATGGTTTGTGTGAAAGCAGAAAAAAGGAAAAACAGGATGGTGAAAGTTTGAAAGAAATCAGAAAGAAATAAGAAAGTTATGGATGTTTGGAAAATGAGAGCACTAAATCTATTCAAATCTCAAACTGGCAGTTTGATGAGTTGATTGTGACATATTGGCAGTCAACTCTCCCATTTGTCGTACACTAAGATATCATTAATTTGTGTTTTTCTCCTAAGCGCCTTTTCCCTCGGGGCAGTACTCAAAATATATCATAGTGTAGATAGCATATTGTTATAGGTTCTCATATCCTACCAAGTAATACATTTTGAAACAATGACATTTTAGTCATTTTGTGTGTTGGAACAAATGCTGGAGTTGTCCAACACTATATCACAGCGACAGTACCGATTCAGCCGATTTAAAATTCCCATATGTATAGTGATTACAAGTTTTCAAAATTCATAACCTTCTTATTTCTTGTCCGATTTTAAACTTTCATCAATTTGCTTCTTTGATTTTCCCCCTTTCTTTCAGAACAACTTGCCATTAAGGTTTGATTTCTCTTTAAGTCTGAAACATTTGAATATTTTACAAAGATGTTTGAAAAATATGTTTTATGTATTATTCAACCATTAAAAAAATTTTACAAGAAAGTTCAGGAATACCCTTGCAGGAAAAAAAAAAACAACTCTCACGGAACAATCCATATTTTTGCGCATTATTCTCCTGCAGGAGTCCAACACAGAAGAGAATCTAGTCGCACTCAATCTTCTAATCACCATCATTTCACGATACTTCGATCAGACTGACTTGGCAGATAATGGATGATTCTTCTCTCCAAACTCACTCATCATGATGATACAGTACTTTGTATTCATGCTATTGTAGCAGGTTACACAAAGGATGATATGAGTGCTGATGTGTATCCAATCAGCCAGCACTGAAAGGGATAACACCTGAAGAGAACCATCAATCAAACATGAAATCTTTGATACATATATGTCTATTCCATTTGACCTTGCTAGGAGTACTTCACACTTGAGCACAATAACATGCTCAAAGAGGATATCGTCTGTTGAGAGCCAGAAGGACGTTAAAGTGTACCAATCACCTGAAAAAATAATTTGTGTACAGCTAGAAAGTATAAAATCAACCTCAAAGAACTTTGTCTGGTATTCTATAGGTCAAAAGTTAATGAGTATGAAGGAAATAAAGGATAACATGAAAATGCTCGTGCGGAACTGAACTCAGAGTTTGGTTCCGCGCGAGCCTTTACCTTGACGAGCACGTACGGGTGCGTCGAGTAGTCTACTCACGAGTCGCTTTTACACTTATAGAGAGTGTAATCAAAATTGCAATATCTCTTTATAGAATTAATATTTGAAGCCCATATTCTGAATATAGTATAACAACATGCAACCTCTACCATACAGAGCAAAATTATTTTTGGTGATTGGTACCCTTTAAGTCTGAATTAACGTATATGAGTTAACACCCTTCTGGCTCCAAACAGACGATATGTTGGCTGTCCTTATATTCTGACTCCTTTTGTAACCCAGTTGATTTGGGATCCTAGAAAATTCATGAGAATTTTTTGCTAAAGATGGTACGATTCACTTAATCCAGAAACAATTACAATTTTGTATGTATATTGCGTGGCTTTAAAATTATACCTCTATGTGCTAAACTTTTGTAAGCTGTGATAGGCCTGCATTTTTTTTTTCTATTGACTTGAAAAATCCACTAACAACGGACTCTTATTTTGTGATTTTATTTTGTTTTCTGTCTCCTAACTACTTTAGATTTCATGACTTGATCATTAATCAATATTACTAATATTTGTTTTGATAAATAAAGAGCTGGAGGAGAAAATAATTACATTGTCAGTATTTCTCTTCAAGTAATTTGAGTACTTACATAGAAATGGAATGCTGCCTTACGTGCAACGTATCACGTCTGTCAGCTTATATTCTCATTCCGTAAACTTGTTTGAAATGCCCAAACTTTCTAACAGTTGAAAGCTGATGCTCCAGAAGGCTTTCAGTAGCCAATTACAGTGTTTACTTGTTGCAAGGGAGACTGAAGTTTGAAAATCCACTGTGTGGGTCTAGTAAATATTGATGTATACATGTTCTGATAGTGATGGCACGATTCTGATAACCTAGAAATTTAATTTGTGTACAGCTAGAACATATAAAACAGACCTTAAAAAACTTTATCTGGCATTATGTGGGTAAACAGTTCAAGGAATATGAATAAATGATAGCATTAAACCCCTTAAGTAGACCCAAGTTGGTCTTTGGTTCCCAGTGGGCCTTATTTAATGTGAGCACATACAGATGCCTTGACTCACAAGTCAATTTTATATTTATTGAAAGTGTATTCAAACTTGCCCTAATCTTTATAAAAGTAATATTAGAAGGCTAGTAGCTTTTTATCTTGATAATTTGCTACATGGAACCTCTAGAGAGCAAAATATCTTTTAGTGATTAGAACACTTTATCTTCTGCGCATTGAGATACCTCTGTTTTGTTTTTTTTTTTCTTCAAATATCTTGACTATTGGAGGCCATCTCCTCTATTCCAGGGTTTTAGGCTTAATCAGCTTCAGGTCACATTTGTAATCCTGTGAGTGCCATTATGTACTTTCGGTACTTTTCCCACAGATTATTTTTTTTTCTTCTTCTTCTTTTCTTTCTTTTCCCCCAACATTCTACATGATATAAGAGCCCATAATTTGTTCAGTGATTATATTTGTAGGTTTTTTTGAGAATGAAATACTATGGAAATTGAATACATGTTCAACCTTCATGTATAAATCATACAAGTTATATCTATGGATTTCGGTTTTCTTTTTTGTTTACAGTGGCGCAAATCCATTTTGAAATTCGGGGGGGGGGGGGGGACATTCGCCTCCAAAATTCTCTGACAAGCAAAAAAAAAGGTTATTCAAAAAGGTGGGGGGGGGGGGGACAGTCGCCTCAAAAATTCTCCAAGCAAAAAAAAAAAAAAAAAAGGTTATTCAAAAAGGTGGGGGGACATTTGCCTATCTTCAAAAAGGTGGGGGGGACATATCCCCCTTCCCCCCTGGATTTGCGCCCATGGTTGTTTATATTTTGTTTTGAGGATTGCCTTCCTCTTTCCTTTATCTTTCTCTTTCCTTCTTCTCCCCCTCTCTCACTCTTGCTTTTATTCTCTCAAAATATGATTCTTAAGTCTTATAATCAAATCATGTGCAAATGCCCTTGAAGCTGAAGCTGAAGGCCCAAATCTACAAGATTATGGTTCCAGCGACAGTGTATGGAGGAGAGACATGGCCTGTGAAGGACGAGCCGATCAAGAAACTGGAAGTGGCAGAGATGAAATGCTTAAGAACATCAGATTAGATAGAAGGAATGTGGAAGTGCAGAAGGATGTTGGGGTGTTAGGGATAAGAGAGAAAATGTAAGAGGGCAGACTCAGATGGTATGGACAAGTAAGGCAAATTCAAGAGAACAACCTCATTTGATGGGCAGTAGAACACAGTGGAGAGGGAAAGAGAAAGAGAGGAAGACCGAGGAAGAGATGGATGGATTGTATAATTTGTATTATTAAAGAAGATGGAGCTGAAGTGAATTTGGAGTTAGTAAATGACAGAACTAAATGGAGGGCAGTGACGAGAAGACCCGACCTTCCATTGAGGGGATTCACAAGCTGATGATGATGATGATGATGATGTGCAAATACCCCCTCTATCTCTGTGCAACATAGCCACCACATTGATTGTTAAAGACTAGTTTTGTTATTTATAGTGACTTTCTCACTTTTGAAATGCCAAGTAAATTCAATTGGATATCACCACTACAAACATTGATTCAATGAAATGTATTGATTTATTCAATGGCACTCAGTGCTCAAACTTTGATTACAAAAATATTTGTTAGATGGTTCACTCAAGCCTCCATAATGTATTAAAATGTTCATGATTTTATCATGAACAGTTAAACAGCTCACAATTTCAAGAATAACAAGTAACAAATCTGTAGATAATACAAGCATTCCCTTCACAATTTCATCATTAACAAGTTCATAGCTCATACAGATACTGTGGAACCTCATTACAAAGAACACTGTTATAACAAACTCTCATGATAACAAGGTGATTTTGCCAGTCCCACTTCTTTGTATTCTATTGTTTTTTAGCACTGATATAACAAGGTTTCGATATAAAGAGGTAATTTCCTTGGTCCCAAGGAGTTTGTTAAAATGAGGTTCCACTGTATACCTTTCAGTACTATCTGATATTGCAGATTTCAGCATGCCTTTCATTATCAAGAAGCCAATGAGATCATGTATATGACTTTGTTATTTAGTAGTATATATAGGAAGAGACTTGATTTTGAGAAGCATTCATGATTATATCATATGACATATACTGTTCATTTGTCTACTACAGTGGAACCTCCTTATAAAAAACACTGTTACTGTATAACAAACTCTCGTTATAAAGAGGTAATTTTGCTGCTCCCACTTCTCTGTATTTCATTGTTTTCTAACCCTGATATAACAAGGTTTCAATATAAAGAGGTAATTTCCTGGGTCCCAAGGAGTTTTTTATAACAAGATTCCACTGTAGTATATTGCATACTGGTAGAAATCACTAATGAAATATTCATGTATGTATGTTGAAAACAAAAAATAGTAAAATTACCCTCAAAGAAAGCATAATAATGACAAGAACAGACATGTAAATATGTTGAATGATTATTACCAAAACATAAAATTCTCTTGAATATTCATACTACAAGTATTATATTTGCTGGCTCATATGTGTAAATAAGATTTTTTTCTCAGTCTATATGGAGAACTGTCCTTCCATTAACCTCCTCTCAAACAGCAATATTCATCTCCTCTTCAAGAAAAGTACATAGGAACTTATAAAGCCAAGAATCAAAATCCTTTTAATTTATTATTTACAAGATATTGCTGATTTTAAAATATTCATGGCATCTGCCAGTATATTTTCTGTATTTTGCATAACAAATGTGAAACGCAGCAAAATGAAATTAATGAGTGATATTGTAACAACCTTGCGTAATATAAAGACTCCTTTAAAATGAAAAATATAGAGATATGTAGGTAAGACAATAGGATTAAAATATATTTTTTATAATTATAAAGTAGGTCCAAAGAAAACACCTTACATATATGGTTTTTTATCTATTTTTGTGGTGGTCACCTTTGGTTCTGAACTTTATCCTCCCTTCTTCAACTGCTTTGTAAACGATCAGATTAAACACCATTTGGGGAGATTATGTTAAAAATAATACCATTGCATCACAACTGTTTGTGTAGGCAAAGTTATATTGACAGTTGGATTAAGTGATAATGTAGAGCAAGAATGTCAAATATTTTGTGAGAGGGAATGTAGTTTTATACAAATGGTAAATGACATTTCTGTTGGTAAAAGAGATGACTGGTATGACCACTCTGTTCATGTACATTCCGGACCTTTGACCCATAGACAATGAAACAACAATGGTCTTCTCTCCTAGATATTGTTTTCAAACACACATGCAAATCAGCAAACAGCACACTGAACAAATGTGGTTAATATCATTTTTTTTTTTTAAGTTTGCTTAAATTGCTTACCAAAAAAAAAAAAAAAATCATGCCATTACTCCTTAAATTAGCAAAACTATGTCCTGGAGAAAGTTGTCAGAAAGGAGCATTTGTTTATTAGATTTGGTCCAAATACGTACAGAATTTCAAAATCTTGCAAATAAAACCTCAAAGGCTATATCACCATACACCCTAAGTTTTCATTATATCGCATAATAGACCAGGACCGTAACCACCCTTTGAAACCATTTACATGTACATAAGAACCCATTTCCGCTGTGGCTTACACAGACACAGATGCGTGTGTAAACAGTTCAATGTTTGAAATGTTATACATGTACATAGAGATCTATAAGGGGTATTAATTTTTCAACTAAACCTAGGGATTCATGATTGTACCATATAAACTATTTACATGAAAATATCTGGACTTTAGGCCCAAATCTGACTTTGAAAGCTCCCAATGGTTATCAACACTTTTTACATCTAAAGCTAGAAACTTTCTTTTTAAAAAGGAAGATGACTTTTGTTTTCAAGAGAAGATTATCACATCAGGGGCCTGTAACATAAAGAGACACAATCAATCTTACAATCAATTGTAACTCTTCAGTACATGGTTTGCCATAGATTTACAATTGATGTAAATCGTAAGATTGATTTATCTCTTTATGTTACAGGCCCCAGATTTTACACGAATGTCTTTGATTGTCTTGAGGACTTCTATCTCACGTCTCAGTATCCTTCACCAACTATTCCACAGACCAAGTTGGCAGGAAGAGCTTTGTCTGAAAAAGTAAGAGCAAAAACAGAACTGGGCAGTGAGGAAATGATTACAACAGATTACGAAGTTGAGGGAATTCTTTTTGATCAAGAAAGAAGTACAGGCAAACCTTTTATCACAAAGTGACTTTTAAGTGTTTTATATGTGCCCATGCACTTAGTATTGACCTGTAAATTGGAATAATAACTTTTGTTTTAACCTCCAAAGCAGCTTGTTAAGAATTCTACCTGCTGACACAATTGGCTATGAAAGAATCTACCAGTAATGTAAATTATAACGGTCATTCAAGTTTCTACTTATACTAGTTCTCAGATTAGCATAGAAAATAAGAAACACTTTTAAGAAGCATCACGTCCGCAACTTACAAAATCCTGGTAAGAGATGGAAAGCCACTAAACTTAGAGAACCTGAGACAAAAATAATGTTTGAGTACTCACCAATTGCCTTTGGGTATGGTAGATCGAGCTCCTTCATAATTTTGATGAACTCTTCTTTTGGCTTGGTCAGTCTGGGATTAAACTGTAGCTCTTCTTTCACTGTAGTTACTGTCTGTCCTGTAGTTTGTATAGAAAATACAGGCATAGCAAGTTGGTTATGGTGGTACATGTATTAGTACCCATCAGTCATAATGTAACCTCTCTGAATGACACAGCATATAGTAATAATAATTTATCAGAAATGTAATTCTCATCATTGCCATTTTTACAAATCAATGTAATATTGGACTGACCACTTGATAAGTGACAATAGTGGCACTGTTACCACCACCTCTTCTTGTCACCGCCATCATGACTTTCACCATTATCAGCATCATTACCACCACCACCACCACCATCAACATCTTCATTATCACCACCACCACTATCATAACTAGCATCATCAACAGCATCATCATCTTCTATATTACCATGACCAACATCAACATAATATCATATTATAATCACCACCACCATCAACACCATCATTATCATAAGACCATCATCATCATCATCAATACCATCTCCATTATTCACTAATATTTAGATCAATCATCATCCTACCTCAACTTTGATCAATTCTTGATTTTAAAAAAGGCATCCTATTTTCAAAACCTCTTAATACTACTAATTCTTATCACAAAGTTGGATGTCAAAATCCACATTTGATTTGTCTTGTTTGACAGATTGATAGTCTTCATACCTGTGTAGTCATGGGCTGGATGTAATCTTGTTGTTGGGGGTAACGAGAGAATCTTCTTATGAACAGAATCATAGAGCATCCCAGAATCACCTGTTTGAAATCAAGCAAAGCCAGAAATAAATTCCATACAATAACAGGGATGCCACTTTTCAGGCAAAAGCCTGAATTCAGGCCCAAGCAACTTATTTTCAGGCCATAGAAAATGCATTTTTGGGGTACAAAATGGCTCATTCTTGATGATTTTCAGGCTTTCATATCAATTCTAAGCGGCATCCCTGCAATAAACATCCTTACCACAGAAAAATGGAGCTCTTAGTGGAGGTCAACAAGCCATTTTCAGAACTTTCCTTTCTATGAAAGAAAACTCTTTGAGTTCCAAAATCAAAAAAAGAGAAAATTTGATCATCTTTTTGCACTAATGATCATCCACTGTGCACAGTTCAAACAGAAATGTACCTGAAATTCGCAAGCTTGTAGCTGATATATCTTATATTACTATTTTTATTATTATTATATTATGTGAAAGATGATGACTTACCGATCCCTTAATCATATTAAATTTCAAGAGAGCTAATCCTAGTTATTTTTGTAGTTACATCGTGGTTTCATGTCTGACAAGGTTTACCTGCAAGTCCCATGCTTAGGAATGCTCTAGTAAAAAGTCATAAAGGGACCATGTCTAATTCTATAATATATGATACTACTACTGAACTTTATGTGATATTTTATCCTTTTTTTTTGGGGGGGGGGAGGTGTATTTCTATTTGAGCCCTAAACCAGAGTAAGTTCAGTTTACCTTCCTGGAAATCTGTCCTGCCACATCCCCTGATGAGGACAGCATCTCCAGTGAATGCCATGACAGGTGTCCCTGTCTCATTGCGCAATACATAGGTGACACACCCAGATGTATGGCCAGGGGTCGATAGCACATCAAGAGCCTAACAGAGTTGAAGGAAACACATATAATTAAGGGATTTCTTTCATGTTACTTTTCATTTCATATGAAAGTCAATGAAAAATGCAGGATTGGTAGTGCTTTTCACTTGAAAAATTGACTGAAATACTGAAATCCTGGTAGTCACTGTTTGGACAGGGAGTGGGGGGCTTTGCCCCCCACCCCCTGGGCTATCCTATTGACTCTTTGGCAATAACAGTGCACTTGTGCTACAAAATAAGGTATATGTCAATCTGAAGGAAAAAAAATCTTATTTGAGGTTATGTAGCGCGAGAAAAAGCCTTTTTTTTATATGGTTTATGACAAAGAAAATCCTAAGGTGCTTGAATTATGAATGAATCTAAATTTCTCTTTTGCACTGTACTGTGCACCTAAATTTTCAAAGGCAAATGCATTCAATTCCAATTGATTATTTTTTGGATTCAAAACTTGTTGTATAACATCAGATATGTTGACTTTGTCATTCAGAGCAGTTGAGTACGTGCTAAACTGCAGAGAGTATATCAAAATATATGAGATCTTTCCATTTGTTTGAATGTAGACTTTGGACTTCCTTGAACAGCTCCTTTTACGACTTATCTACTTTAAAGCAGAGCTCAGCAAAAGTGTAACATGAAACAGTAAACAAACACAGCCAGAAAAGGAAATGTCTCTGAAATTGTTTTTTCCCCCATGCCAATCTTTTTCAAGATTAAGTAATGTGGG
The DNA here is from genome assembly GCA_025618425.1 of Heliocidaris tuberculata. Taxonomy (NCBI): domain Eukaryota; kingdom Metazoa; phylum Echinodermata; class Echinoidea; order Camarodonta; family Echinometridae; genus Heliocidaris; species Heliocidaris tuberculata. The sequence continues at coordinate 67,358,641 of CM046832.1, read as the reverse complement.
TATTCATTAAACCATCGGATAAGATTTTATTTTGGTATACACATTTTCCATAGACCGCACCCAGATTTATATCAGGCTTAGTATTCAACAAATGAAGTGTCAAAATTATGTGGAGTTGTTGTAGTTGAGTGGTTTCAACACTTACCTGGAGATAAGAAAGAAGGTCATGGGTTTGAACCTTAGCACAGCAAATGCACTTTGACAAGACATTAATCTACATTTGCCACTATCCACCCAAGTGTATTAAATGACTACTTAGTAAGAATTCATTCCTTGAATGCTGTGAGCTGAGAATTTAGTAGCCAAGCTTAAAAAGGGTACTATTGGAGCACATTGAGTACCTTGTATAGTGGATATCAATTCAAGGAATTTCTTCCTACCAGGTACACACTTACTTCACCTGGGTGGAGTGTGGCAAATGTAGATTAATATCTTGCCAAAGGAAATTATTCAATATTTCACAGTTATTCGCACTCTCCTCACAAGAGCTGCTTTTGTACCGTCCTGTGGGCATCACTAAACTGAGAACTCATAGCAGCAACACAACTACAAGTATGATTCACACTGACTTTCATAATATCAATCAAGAGGGTGAGGGTTCGAATCCTGGCCCAGCACTAACATCTTTGGGCAAAAAAACAAAAACAAAAAAAAAGACATTAATCTACATTTGCTATTCTCCACCTAGGTGTAAAGGGGGATGATATGTTTAGAACTACATCATACGTGTACTTATTTTGGTGACTCGCAGCAATAACCAAAGTATCAATACAGGAGCATCAACCATCAAGAGCATTAAAGTTTGAAGAACATGAGGGCTATACAAGAAGTCACACTTATCATCATTTAATAGCAAAATAAATATGTGTATGAAGTCACTCACCAAATTTCCAAACTTGATCTGATCACCCTCGTCAATAAAGAGGTCTGCTTTGGCCCCACTCTTGCCACTGATGATGCTCTTACAGCTTGGTAACTTCTCTTTGATGAGACCACTTCCAGTAATGTGATCAGCATGACAGTGGGTGTTTACTGAGGAGTGTGTGAGTGAACACAAAAACAAAGACAAACAGGATGAAAGAGGTATCTAATAAAGAGATGAAGAGAGAGAGAAGACAGTTGTGAGAGGTGAGAAAGGAGGAGAGATGGGTGGTGATAGGATGGGGGAAATGCGAGATTCAGGAGAGATTCAATGCTTTCAATTTTTAATAATTAATTACCCATGTCATATATCTTTATTGTGCATCTAGAATAGATATTAGATTGAAGTGACCTCATGCAGTAATTTGAGCCACAATAATTTTGTCAATCCTATATGTTGTCTTTCTTCCTCTAAAATAGGCTCATAAATATTGTGATGGCTTTTTCATGTATTATTTCATCCCTTGAAATTCACTTTGGAAAGTAGAACTAGAAGATTTCATGTTAAATGTGTTTTGTATAAATTGTAAACTTGTTGGAACAGTATATTAAGATAAAGATGGAAGGCAGAAAAAGACACTGAATAGCTGCACAGCAAGATCAGGCAACTGATGGGGAATGAAAACTAATCCATTATAACAGGATGCAATCTATCAAAGCTATGGAGTCCAATTCGCTGTTCTTATCCACATCATTTGTAAATTAAAATATAGAAAGAACATGAAGACTTACTTGCATAGAGAAGGTTTAGCCCAAGATCTTCCACAAGATGCAAGTCCCTCTTAACAAGTTCAATGACAGGATCAATGAGAACTGCATCCTTGGTATCCTTGTCTCCAAGAAGATAAGTGTATGTGTATGACTGGTAGTCAAAAAGCTGAAACACAGAATGAAAAAATGGAAAACATTTACAATAATATAGACCATGAAGATAACTTCTAAAAAAAGCTTGATTCTGCTTTCCTATGCCAAAGAATTACTGCATTCATAAATTTCTTTTTAAACTTAAACAGTTTTTCTTAACAACTTGCAATCTTACCCCTGACTTACATGATTGAACCATCAATAAAACAACAACCAACATATCATGCATGATCAATTCCATCAAAAGAGATGCCATTAAGATGGGTAATTTTAATATCTAATGTATCGCCATGGATCAGGAAAGAAGAATTCATTGGTAAACTTGTCTATTGCAAGGGTGGATTTGTGAGCTTTAGTTGTATTCTAATCCATCTGTTTCCAAAAGTTATTTTGAAATGGTATCTTTGACAATAAAATGAGATAAATAACATGCCAAGGCCAAAGCACAGTAGTCAAATAGTCCAACTGGTTTTCCTCTGACTGGGATTCTTTGTTAAGCCTTATGAATATAAATGACCAAAAGTTTAATATTCATCATCCTCGTAAGTAGGAAACATGGAAAAAACTGAACTTCATATTGTATAAAATAATTGTTCGGAACACATTCTGTTGTGGTCTTTGAATATTAGCTAGGCTTATATGACTTATGAGGAATTTCTTAAATTATTTTTACTGTAATGTAAACTTCTAGATCATCATCATAGATCTACTTGACTACTTCCTATTTTATTTGAGTTTAGTTGCACAATCTGCATGTACCATGTGTACCATAATCATATATGATTTGAATGAAGCACAAGAGACAAGTCAAAAAAAAAAATCTTTGAGCCAGGAGGGATTTTATTTTGATCCTGCTAAATTGCAACTGCAACAATCAATCTTAATAATAGACCCACTCACACTTATGCGAGGTTATTGGAGATAATACTCATGATACTAGACCTACTTATTAACATGGTAAAGTAAAGTGATCATCATGAATTTTCCAATCTGACTCAACTTTTTAATTGATTTTCAATTACAATTTACAATGGGTGTAGACTGTTCTTCACTATTTGGCCAGCCTTATAAAAAATTGGACTGGAAAATTGAAACAAAAGATGGAGAAAACTGAGTGAGAAACTCACCTGTCGGAAAATAAGATTGGAAGGATCGGGAAGAGTTTCAGCTGACATATTTCTCACAAATTTAACCACATTGCAACTGCTATTTTGTCCCTGGAGAAATCTTGTGTTTGCGATTGTACGAGTGGGGGATGAGAATGTCCAATGCAGATGACAAGTTGGACGAGCTGCCAACGTTGGAAGTGAGTGGGACAGACAAACTTGTTCACGTTGTCGTTGAAGTTGAGAGCATGTGAGAAAGACAGCGCCGGAGTTTTTAAGTGACTGTTGGCATCTGGCTCTTCCTGCTAGCACTGATAGTTTTGACAAACGTAAACCCAAGCCAAACGAAGACATGGTGCCTGAACTCGGTGACAATCTTGATCAGGTGCAGATCAGATGCACAGCAAGTTGAATTAATAGTACGGTAGTGCTAGCTAGCTGCGCTGGCGTACACTGTCACTGCAGTGGTCACGTCACGTCATCAGCCTTGCCTTATCCCAAATTAAAAAGTCAAAAACTTTTCCGCTTTTTGTGCTTTTATATTGTAGAACTGAATCGAGACTGACAACTTGCGTGGACCAATAAGAGGAAAGTTGTAGTGGGTGTGTCTGGGCCGGGGAGGGGCTATGCTGAGAACCGTGTCGTGTGTGCTTTTAATTTTGTAGGCTATAGCGCGCGCAACTAGCGCATTAATTGCATCATATAGTAGTACAGTGCATGCATTAAGGTAAACCAAGTTTGATTCAGGTTTGATTCAGCGACCAATTAGGATGTCGCCGAAACGGCCGATCGAAAAAGGAAAAAAGTTTCCAAAATGCAAATAAAAGTGTAACAAAATTCATTTCTTTAATGTTGGAATTCATGAAGGTAGAAAAGCGATTTTAATGTATTATTTCGTTTCGTCTAAAGAGCAAAGCAATAACAGTTTAGACTAATCATGCACAATTTAATGCTTTCATGAATAAATTCGCGAGCAGCGTTCCGGAAGCAAATCGGGAAACTCAGAGTGAAGTCCTGAATGAAAAGTATTATTAAAGTTCGCTCGACATTTCATATGCTAGCTAATTACACCTTAAAACTGAGGAGACTTCAGCTTTTACATGATACTGAGGTAGTTATGCGGAACTAGTTGTCTGGATCTTACTGTTTCAATTAAAAGACGCGACCTATACCCCTAATAATCATTTACCCTTCGCATGTACAATATATTTAGCGCCCTATATATATAGGCCCTATATTATAGAGAGCTTTACCCAACTCAAAATGAAGTCCTGAATAAAAAGTTTAATAAAAGTTCGCTCACATTTCATATGCTTAGATGATTACACCATGAAAAAGATGAGATATTCAGCTTTCACGTGATCATTATAGGTCGTTATACTATAGTTGTCTGGATCTTATACTGTTTTAACTTTTATAAGCGACCTGCCCCGCATCCTTGGCCAACCCAAAATAACGTGAAAAGTTTTTTAAAAGTTCGCTCGACATTTCATATGCTTAGCTGATTATATCATGAAAAAGAGGAAATATTCAGCTTTTACATGATATAGGTCATTATGCGGAACTATATAGTTGTCTGGATCTTAGTTTCAACTGAAAGGCGCAACTTTTGGCTAATAATTTTCATGCCCTATTTCATGCTGTAATCAGCTAAGAATATGAAATGCCTTGCGAACACTTTTATAACACTTTTTATTCAGGACTTCATTATTGAGTTACCAATATAAATATACGGGCGCTATTGTCGATGCGGAGCCATGCATATTTCGAGAATAATTATGTGCCGTCTTGAAGTTAAACAGTAAGATCAACACAACTTGCTAAGCATCACGACCAAATGATCATGATAAAGCTGAATCATCTCCTCTATTTGAAGCACTAATTAGCCAAATAAGAAATGTCGATGAAATTTTGTGAGAAATTGTTCATTTGGCCTTACTTTTTCATATCAATTCAGTGCCTTTTTTTTTTGTTATTTGATATATATTTTTCATTAAGAAAGATGAAACGATTTTTTTAAAAACCACCAACATTTTGCTGCACAGACCTTTAAAATCAAACCTTGATGAACGGGGGTTTAAAGGGACCCTGCAGAAGAATATATAAATATAATATTGGAAGCCGTGCTAATATATGTGCGGCGGATATGGTACCCCCTCCTCATTTTCGAAAATGAATCCGGACGAGAAACTAGGAATCAATTTTGCTTGGCCTAGTCTCAAATTACACGTATATAACTATAGGGCCCGTACAATGATCATTCTCAAAATCCATATCATTTTTTCTCCTGTGAATTACCCTATGAATCATGTCTCTGTAAAAAAAGCAAGCATAATCCCGGGAATTTACAGTGGCATTTATAATTGAAAAGCAGTTGAAGGTTTTTGAACTATCCATCCTTCCTCTCGTACAAAAATCAGACTTGAAAAAGATGGAATAAGATATGAAATAATGACACATTTTTCACGTGTTATACCATAAGGCGAACGTATGTTTTTGAGCCCTATAATATTTAACACAGCAATTTACGCCTGCCGAATGTACTACGGAAGTACGTGAGAGTACATGTCTTGACACTATTAAAGGTCTTTGGCTACACTACACAACTACAACGCCGACTCATCGCTCTCCATATGCGCCAACTGCGTGCACCGTAGACAAATTAAATAGAGACATAGGATCTATAATACGTCTATGGGATGACAGCATCACTGCAGTCCTCATATACGGTCCGCGCGCATAATAAACTGCGTTTAGCGGATCCATTTTTATTAGTACTGTAAAATTCCCCGCACGTTCAGAGAAGTCCTTGGTAGTATAGTGGTAAGTATCTCCGCCTGTCACGCGGAAGACCGGGGTTCAATTCCCCGCCAAGGAGACTTCAATTTTTGTCCTTTTTATCGTGTTGTAATTCGTTTTTATTTACATTTTTAGAGACATTAAACGTCCAAAAAAGAATCTGTATCCAATTTTGACCTATTTTCTACATGGGCATGCTCTTACTAAAACAAGCATAGTGCCTGCGTTCAGTATCTTCCCGAGGTATCCCTATAGAGAGTACCGGTAAAGGCGGTATAGATAAAACAACATTTTTTTCCCCTTACAAAGGTATTTATAGCCGCTCAATTTGAAAACTCATTTTAGGTGCATAGTGAGCTGGCATGTGTATGACAGAGACTAGGGGGGAAGGGGAGGCCCAAAACTCATTGTTGATAAATCAGTCGATCAAGGCGGGGAACTGAAAGATAGGCCTATATATTCGTACCATGATCGCCTAGATCATCATATGCAGCGATTTCTCGTTACGGCCGTAAAATGTGACTACAGGATTGTCAACAATTTTTTTTGCAGACGATATGTATTATTATTGCTTACACGAAAATGATGGAAATGCCACGGCAATTTCAATTTTCATACATGTAGCCGTATGTGTCAAATCAATTGATATCATGCTGGTCTGTTAAGACTGCGATATACTCTCTATTAAAAATATACTCTCTATTATAAATATTAATGGCAGCATTGATAAATTCAGTATTGGAATATAGCATCGCACATTTGAGGCAAACATTATAAACATATACATGTACGGTACATGCACATGCAAAGGCGTATATCTAGGTATTCTGGCGCCTGGGGCAAACTATCAAATCTGCGCCCCCCCCCCCCCCCCATGCCCAAACTCAGATTATTTTTAATGCGCGTTTTTGATTTAGAAATGATGCGGCACTACGTGAAAAAGAGTTTTGATGCACATATATAACACGGGGTTGTTAGCCCAAATTTGATGAGTTATTGTACAAGCGAGGGAGCAGTGCGACCACAGCAGATTCCCCCCCCCCCCTTAATTCACCCCTCAAATTGAAATTTCTTATATATTTTACCCTTACATAAAAAAAAAAATCCAAGGGAATACAGCGACCTAGCAATAGATTTTTACATTTTTTTTTGAACATTCCTATTTGGGGGGTGCAAAATGAATGAAAATCCTGAAGAAATATATTTGAGGAATTGAGTAAGGCAATTGCAAGGCAAATTTATGATTTCTTTCGAATGTTCTATCATACACTAGTGCTTTTTATGCACTTATATCCCATCAGGGGGTGCAAAATTTAACAAGCTCGATCCTGCCTTATGAAGGGGGGGGCAAAGCATGCAACTAGAGTCAATTAATGGTTAACACTTTAAAATGCCATTAGGGGCGCGAAATAGCTAGATTTTGAACATAATTATGCGAGGGAGCAAAGCGACCGAGCTATAGAAAAATTTTGCATTTCAAATCCTATAAAACACAATTTCTTATGCATTTTTTCTTGTATTTCTCCCCCTTTTCTTTCTCTCTTGCATTTTTTGCGCCCCCTTCAAGTGTCGCCCAGGGCACGTGCCCCCTCTGCCCCCCTCCCCCCCCCCCGTAAATACGCCACTGTGCAGCATGTACATAAAAAAGGGGTATATGCTTGGTAGGCTTAGTTTCAAAGAAGTGTTACAACTTTTCATTTTAAGTGAATTTTCAAACTGAATTCTATATATTTGAGTATCTTTCTCTGGGATAATACATAACACTACCCTTCAAGCTGAATTGTGTACAATATTTCACTTTTTAATTCTCTCCCTATTGCTTGATATTCTTTCCGTAGAGATCAGTGATTTCTGTTCTAATATTCAGTGGCGTAGCCAGGATTTTTTTACAAGGGGGGCAAATTTTGTCACTTGTCAGATTCTGCTTGGAGGGAGACCCATATTTTATTTTTCTCGCCAGCCCTCCAAAACCCGCTCAGTGGGAGGTAGGCAAAAATTATTTTTTTTGCCTGCCATCCAAAAGTCACTCGGTGGGGGGGGGGGGGGGGGGGGGGGGGAGTCCTTAGATTTTAAGGGGTTGTTTTCCTCCATAATTCTCAAAAATAAAATATTAAAAAATTTTAAAAATTGGGGGGAAAAGTTGTCAGGGGGGCAGTCTGCCCCCCCCCCCCTCAGCTACGCTAGTGGTTCTATTCCTTTCAGAATCTTCCCTTCATTCTTCTCATTTTCTCCTTTTAATTGTAAACTTTTAAAGTAAGTCTTGTTTTGCATACCAAACATGCAGAATTCTCTTGAATTGAAGAGGTCGATTTCTGGGGAGCGTTTCATCGTGTTTTGTCAGTGATTTTTACCGACAACTGTTATAAGCTACTGAAATCCTTGCATCTGATTGGCTGAGAGCAAATTTGTCAGTTAAAAATCACTGACAAAACGCTTGATGAAACGCTCCCCAGGTGTATTACTATTTCCGTTATTAAGTTAAATGCATGGTACATGTATATAATTTTTGTCCAGAGTATGATCACTGTTACTTTTTGAATGTTATGTACCTTTAGGTATTTCAAATATTTATGTAACTTTATTGTGCAATATAAAGTTGATTAGTTTTATTCTTTTTGTATGAAATGCACGAATGAATGAATAATGTGCTGTTTAAGATGACGGGTTCTTGAGCTCTTACCCCGAATTTATCTGTATAGAAAACAACTTAATTTTGTTTATGATTATGCTATTTAATCGATTGAATTCCAAGAAATCTGGAAATACATAACTTTTATAGACATTTACATTCTTTCTACTCTCTCCCTTTTATCACTAATTGATCACTCAAGTGTATCTCCCTCTTTGTTCCCTTTTTACCTCTCTTTTTCTCTCTCTCTCCATCTCTTTCCTTTAAGCATTTGTATATATATCTTGGAAATAGATATATATCTTGGAAAATGACATATTTTCCCTTAAAGAGAAGCTCTGTCATAAAATAAATTGCCTTGAATTCAGAATATTAAGAGGAGGAAAAGATCCGTGACTATCGGAAAAGCCATCGAATACAAATTGGCAACTTAGTCCTGCTACTCTGGCGTCATGTTTGAGCTACCCAACATATGTTCTGTCCAAGGAAATGTTTTTTTTTAAATGTGCCTTTTTTGACTGTTGATGAAGGAACAAAGTAAAAGTACATGCAAGAACGGGTTACAGCAGTCACTATAGGACTATGGTAAGGGTATGAAAGAAGTAAAATCTGATAAAAACTAGCATATACAGTACCTGAATTACATTATACACTTGATAAATCAATCAGACTTTCAGTGAATTGGAAGTGAGTTTTGACATAACTAGCAAAGGTCATACACTCAGTATAATGTTCCCCGATCCAAGCCACAAAGGCACATACCTCCAAGACACCAGAGTATTCACACCCACATGAACTCCAAATGGACGCAAAAAAACTTAGGAACAATATAATGAATATATCAAGATCACACAACTGTTGATGAACATAATTTTTATTATCTTTTCAATATACACTGCAAAGAATGTATTCACATTCTGCGATACACATACACTGTCATATTCATGAGGACTTCATCATCTGATAATACAGATGTATTACTTGAATACCACAATATTTTTAAAATGTAAAACACTGTTACTACAGATTCCATGTTATTCTATATCAGCAGATGATGAAGTCCAAGCACAAAAATATTTGAGGCCACAAGTCTTTAGAGAGATGATGATCAACAATGCTGTCTTGTCAAGCTAAAGGCAGAGCACTACCAAAAGCAAATGATTACCCAAGATAATTGTACCCATTTAGTTATTAGAAGCAGGTCTAATGTTCTAGAAAACTGTACATTATGCAATGATGTATTAGGATAATTTATCAACTTAACAAACTCATTATCAGTAACTGAATATTTCCATGAATAAATATGTTATTCCATTTAACACTTGCATACTTCTTGTTTCTGTTCTCGTAATATTTGTTTCCTAGTGCCAAGTATAAGACAACATGCATAATTGACAGAACACCCTATTTAATGATAGAGGTAGAAGAGAGTCGACCTAGAAAATAAGTGAATAAAAGTAAAGTTCTTGTGCATCACTTCTAAGCGTAAGTGAAATATTTCACCTTTCAATGTTGATCAAAGCTTTTGAGCAAGATTTTTATCTCTAAAAATGAACAATAAATCAATCATTGTGCAGCTCTACATCAGGTCAATCATGTAAAATCATATCCTTTGACAAAACCAAAGTTGACTACATATGGTGTACATGCAGAACCCCTCCCAAAACTAGTGTGTAACAAACACCACAAAAGACATAGGCCTCTCATTACATCCTATTATTGATAATTTTCAATCATTCTGTTGTACAAATATCAGTTCATGGCCACTTCCATTGCCCTGGGGGAGCATCTCCTCGAAGGGGTTCCCAAGCCTTCCAGTCGGCCATCTTCCTTGCAAGTGACAGCTCTGCTTCTGCCTACATTGGATAAAGCAACAAGGTCACATGATACAATTAAAGTATGAAGTAGATTAGCAACAGCATTGTAAAATGTAGAATCAATGTGAATGCACCAAAAAGAAAAATTAGCTCTGCTCCTACCTACACTGATTGGATAAAACAACAATGTCAGATCATGCAATTAAAGTGAGGAGTACACGAGTATGAGTAGAACGTTGTAAAAAACAAAACTACCACCTCAGTTATAAGTTCTGTCATATTGCATTAGAAATTAAATAAGAACAGAGTAGACACCATGACATACATATAACATGAATTTCCCAATTAAATATGTGTATATACCATTGTAACCATTCATATAAAAAAAGAAAACAAGTTACTTATTTGCAAGGGAGGGAGACATACAAATACATATACATGTATTTCATAACTATGAATTCATCAGATGTACATGTAAAAAGCAATAATTAGGCAATGAAAGTAACATTTACAGGCAATTTGTATACATGTAATTACATTTACCTGTAGGACAACTTCTTCTATTTGGCCTGCATTGAGCTTTTGCTCTACTTTCTGGACTTCACTTTCCTAAAATATATCATAGAAAGTAATTTTCATTAAATAGATAATTGTATTGTAGATAGATGATTGTATTACAGAATTAATAAGATATTTTTGAAATAACATAACATTAATACCTTAATTCATAATTCATACCACATGACGATTCAAATAAAACTTATAGGTTAACTGGTGATTATCTTCAATGATTTTTATGAAATTTCAAAAAAGCGATTTCTTACCAACAACTAAGAATAAGGGTACATTATCCTTTTGTTGTGTCGGTAATTCAGTAACACTCAGATTCTTATTTTAGATCCAAATTTTCAGTAGATCAGTGCTGTTATGAATTCTATGCCCATTCACTGTTTGTGAAGCAGATGAAATAATGATAATAATAATAGAGAAACTATGAACAAAAAAAGGGGTGAGAATAAGTCTTTATTGTTTTTTTTTCTTTTTTGTAGAACAGTGTAATAGAACAACAGGCCCTACAAACATCTGGAGAAAATGTATTGCTTTTCTTCACTTCATTTCAAAACTAAAACAATATACAGGTAACTCTGCCTAAGTCGAATCTCTTGGGACCACAGAAATCTGTTCGACTTAGGCGAAATTCGACTTAGAAGAGGTAAAAAACACGTTTTGCTCATTCTGTTCTGAAAAATTGCTTCGACTAAGGCGATTATTCGACTTATGGAAGGTCGACTTATGCAGAGTTAACTGTACATGTATTTTCCTATGGAACCTCTTCAAATACAAGAATAATGTCACTAATCGTATTTGCTAGTACAACTGTAAAAACAAATGCTGCAAACTTACTGATTGTACTACAGAAAGCCTGTCATTGACAATCTGCTCAGTGTACTGTCTGTACGATGCTTCTTTTGGCATCTGCTGCACAGCAGCTATGATCTTACTATACAATATCCTCAATTTCTGTAGTAACATAAAAGGAGCAAAAAGGAGCAAAATACAAAACCTTTGTCTACATTTGTTACTTAAAATCTAAACTACTGTGTAAAAATTGTGCGACTGACGAATAATATTCTTCAACATGTATTAACGTCTAGATACATCAACAAAAATTACTCGAAATTAGATCAAAAATTCATTTTTATGACATTACTAGAATTCTGTGTAAGCCTTCCCATTAGTCTGCTAAGAAAACATTCATTTCCAAGTATGAACTTTAAGTGGATTTACTTTAATGCCAGCTTTCAACTTGATTTCACTACCACTGCAGAACTACTGTACAATGAGTAATGTTTCATGGAGTGTTTCATACTAGGAGGGTATACAAATTTCTAAGAAGAAAAAGATAAATGTAAATGGGAATGGGAGTGACAGGAAAAAACAATTTAGTCTTCTGGCCAATTGTTTATTGTGAGCATTAAGCTACTCATAACTAAATTCTTATCTGAAATTAAATTTTAAGAACATACCTCATGAGGTTTAGCCTCCACTGCAAGTCCAACCAAACCAGTAGTCTATAAAAGACAAGAACATTAGATTTAGATTATTAGATTTACATGTATTAGGTTATTTACACCACCCTGATGACTGATGAATAAAGAGCTCTGAAGAGTGACATCTGCAAATTCTAGAAAGATATTACCTTTGGAGTTTTTATTTTTCAATTTTATAAATCACCTTTTATTAATCAATAAAGGGACTATTACCAATAGCTCCATTTTACCTCCTTTCCCAAAAGTGTAATTTTCCATTAAAAACGCGCCGTTCAGCTACAATTTTGACATTTCGTGACTTCAGCAGCAAATTTTCAATATTAAAAAAAAATACATTCTCGTGATTATCTTTAAAAAAAATATAATCACAGTAAAAGAATATTACCAATAAGCAATAAGCATGATAAGTGTGAGTGACTGGGCGAGAGACAAAAAACGAATCTCCCTCCAACTCCAGGGGCCTGTTTCTCGAAACCAACGACAAGACAGTCATAACTTTATCCGCCAACTACGGAGATGTCCATGATCTTCCTAAACTGTTTCACGAAGAGCTAACCAGCTAGACATCTTGTGATATCGATACTATCGGCGAGAATAGGAGCCGACACGTAGCCTTGGTTGCAATTACACTATATTTTTAAAAGCTAAATTTATCTCAACTGCAAATATTTGAATTAATTAGGGAATAAAAGAAAATAGAAAATGTAGAAGGGTATAATAGATGCCAAATAATTTTTAAATCATGTAAATTACATGATGGATTCGCTTGTAAAATGAAAAATATGAGTGATTTATTTCATGATCGGTGAGCCAGTTTTACGTTGGATAGGTACCCCCCGGATGTCGTGATTTGATAGTTTATAAAAATAAACCCATATATTTTCACTGTAATAATAATATGCTTTGAATGTTTTACATAATGTTTTTGGGCTTGAGTATGATATGGAAATTACAAAAATATTCATATTATAATTTTAAACACGTATATTTCAAAGTATTCATTTTAAAAATCGTTGATATAATCTATGTTTACACTGATATGGGTCTGAAAACCAGAGAATATGCCGTTGACTATGGCTGGCCTACTGTGTCATATTACAGTTCCCTCGTCGGATTTTAGTTCACCAAAGAAATCTTTATAGAAATCATTTACGAAGATCGCCCAATTATTTGTTTTCACACAAAAAGCACTCTTGTAATTATTATATAAGACGTAACATGTGATTTTCAAGTTTATTATGGTAGCACGTCATTTTTCATGCTAATTGATCAGATATGAAGGACCCATATTGTAAACTAGCTTTCCAATCAGAAGTCAAGAGACTTACTAAATTCATTTTGACATAAAACAAACCTAGCAACAGTTATGAATTTATATTTTTTCTAGATTATAATACTTCCCAAGTTCCCATTGCTTATCAGTAAGGCCCGTATTTTTTTTTCTTGCCCAATGTTTGGTATTTGTCAATAGTTTTTTTTTTTTTTTTTTTTCCAGTTTCCAATGATGGGATTAATTTGACAAGTTTTGGTTTAACTTTTTTTTTTTTTCAAATCCCACCACATTTTGATACAGGCCTATCTCCTGTCAGTCTATTATTGTTATTGTTTTTATTATGGTTTTCTTTTTCATTTGAAAAAAAGTTCCTTTTATAAAAATATTGAAATGGCCTCAATTAGAATGTTGCTTGTTTGTTTGTTTGTTTGTGGGTTTTTTTATCCATTAGAATGTGGAAAGAGTGTTGATTCACTAGAGTTAAGTGGAGACAATGCTTGAACAAAAACACTATGTATTTTATATAATTTTCATAATATAAACATGGATAAATTCCAGATAAAGGGAATGCGTAGAAAAAGTTGCATAGAAGTATGTAGTGTCACTTTTTGCCTACCATAATCTACCCAATGAATAACATGTGATGGCGCTGTACGTCGACTAAAAAAGATATGACAGGGTTGGAGGCGTCATAAGTCCTTAGTCAGGAAGTTGTCATGCATCTTGGTAAAGACGGCTTCGTGAAACACGTAGCGGACAACTAGAGAACTAGCGCTGACTTAGTTAACCCTTTCAAGACAATTGACCACATTTTGTGGTTTGGCTCAATAACTTTTGATCCAGAGCTCTAAAAAATATACCAGATGCATGAGTAGAAAAAGCAAAATTTTCTGCACACACTATGTCCATTTTTATTGCATGACTGTATTGCGTTTGATGTCAGGAATTTTAAAAACAAGAATAAGCTTTGAGATCCTTAAATTGGCAACACATTGAGAGGTTTAAAATCATTGTTTTTCATCAAAATTGGCAATTTCTTTCAACTATTCAACAAATTTCTAACCATGTATATTGTTTTCAAAGACATTACACCTTATTTGAACCATGTAGCACTAAAAGAAAAATATTATTGTTGCCAATTTGAGGAACAAAATGTGATCAATTTAGCCCTTAAATAATTCCTGTCCTGAAAGGGTTAAGAACTTAGATATATGACGGTTTCGAGAAACAGGCCCCAAGTAGTTCCCCAAAGTTGACAGCCCTCCTGTCAGCCCATATCGCACAGCCACAGATTGACACTGTCACTGACAACAATCTGTGCAGCTTGTTTTTGAAAAATAAGATCTAGACCCCTCTATGCAGTTTGTCGACGGCGACAATCTGTGCTGCAATTCAACTGCCGGGCCTTTTCTTGATTTGTAGCGCATAGCTCCGCCTCAGGCTCAGCTCAGCTCAGCGTCAGCTCAAATTCAAAAACGCTCGTGTGTATGGTCAGAGGTCCTAAAGCTATGCAGGTCCTAAAGCTACGCAATGTGACGCGTTCAGTGCGCCAAACTTTTGGTGTGACTGAGCAACAAGATTATCAATATCATTTACGTTCGCCAAAAAGAATGAGCAATTTTCCTTTATTTTTGGTGATATTATCACTAGACTCTATTTGCAAATCTGGATGAAATTCACGTCAGTCAGCTTAAAAATCAAGATTTGCATTCATTTATTACGTGTGCGTAGCTTTAGGACCCTTTCATTTTTTTGACCAAATTCGACATGGGTATTGACATCGACTTGAAAATTAATGTTATTGATATTTGTCCATCGTAATTTTCTCAGGAATTTAATTTAAGAATATGTAGACCCAAGATATATAAAAGACATTCGCATAAATCATTGAAAAGGTGACTTTTTAGCTGCTGAAAACAAAGTGCGGGGCTTCAGGTCCCCCCACTCACACTTATGCGAGGTTAATATCGGCCATCATATCATAGGTGTGCGATCTACCATTTTTATTACTACAGTCCCACACTATCATTTTAACGTCATTTGTCAATGTCAGTATGAATACTGTAGGCAGATCAGAATTTTATGAAATACAGGGATTAATATCTTTATTAATACTGTATTAAAACGTTAATAAATTATACGTATATTTGTAGATTAATATCAAGTGCACCATAACAACAGTGTAGGAAGAAATATCTAATTTTTTACCTTTTTAATAGCTCCAGACATGACGATCTATCTCGCTGGCGGGCAGCAACGGAAGCGCACCCGTACGCATACGCCTATATATATAGTGTGGGGTGTACAGTAGTACACACATAGATGTTATTGCATTGATACACGTAATCATTAATGCATTGCATGCGCTTGCATGACTTGATAATTCGTGTTCGTATCGCTTGTGTTGTATTTGTAGAATAACAAGCGGGCTGACAATTTTAGGCTTTTTTAATAACTCTGCTATTTCCAGTGCCTGAAAACCCCAAAGTCATCCGATCCAAAGATGCCATACCTCTCCCAAAGTGGTAAGGTTACTTTTAAGTTACATTTGAACTGAGACAGTGTAATCATCATTCATGAATCATCATGGTAATGCATAGATCTAGTCTATAACCTTGTTCATTGGATAAGTGATCTGACCGAGTGTGAGTGTGACTGTGTTGTCATTCGATTTTATCATTCAATTGCAGCCATTGCCATGGGCTTTCACTGAAAGCGAGTTTCACAAAACTTTCCGTTTCATCAGTCATTTGCATTTCCGTTTGATCAACCTGAAATTTCCCTTTGATTTCTACTCATTAATAATAATATGACAAAGAATGAACCAAAATTTAGGGGGATAACCTAGCCACAAGGCCACATGCATGACATGGCCTTGATGTTTTATAATATAAATTTGACATTCATAAAACATCAAGCCAGTTAGACCCCAAAATCAGTCCATTTTGTTCGGGGATATGCTCCGCCGCAGAGACTACGTCTGGCTTCACGGAGTCCCTCCCGGAGAACCTCAAAAGTCAAAAAATGTTATAAAACTCCTCCAAACAGACGGATTTTTCTGTCTACAACTTCTACAAGCCAGTATGACTAGGAAAACCTAAACTAAGTTGACATTCTTGTCACTCAGTCATGTCAGTCACCTCAAAAGCCTTGCCCATATTTACTCGCAATCATGGAGAGAATTTTGAAGAGACAACTATAACATGTAACTTATAACTAGGGAAAGTCCACCCTGATATCAAGTTGGTTTAAATGACGCAAAAAAATAAAAAGAAAAAGATTATGAAAATTAATGGAAGTTTGAGCAAAATCCAATGAGAAATAAGAAAGTTATGAATTTTTGCAGTTGTAATCGATCAAACACAAATTGGCAACTCTGTGATGTATCTTGCGAGCTCTTCTCTCCCCTCTATCTCAATTTCCATTTTCTCTTTAGAAAATATTAAATCATAGACATGCACTTGCTTATTATGGACCCTCCGGCCTCCACCATACATCAAGTCGGTCTATAGCCATAGGCCTAGGAGCACCCTTTCGCCAGGGGGGCTGATGTCTCTTGCCAGAATACCAACTTTCAAGTTTCTAAATTTTGTGAGAGAGTGAAACAAGCGAGCAAAATTTTTGACACCTTATTTTCTATAATATCAGATGATTTTTCAAACATTCTGATCCTTTTCTTTTTCTGCTTTTATTGAATCAGTGATTGGAGTTTGATTATTCTATACTAGACTGAGTTTTAAATTGATCATGATGTCTTCTGTTTGTCCAATTTTAAATAGGAAAATATATTTTAAGAAGAAAATACAGGAGATATAGGTGGTGAATACTAAACTGTTAATTTCGTAATGTCCAATGTATTCAATTATTATGCAATGGTTGAAATTGATATTACTACCTCAGAATGATGATGTCCATTTCATCCCCTTTTTATCTTTAGGGCAGGTTTTGGACTCCAGGTCACCATGGCGACTGTCATTCATTCCCGAACTCTTTTGGGGAATTGTGAACTTTGTAGTGCTCTTGTAAGTCTTTTTCTTTTCCTTCTAAATACTAATGATTTATAATGATTCACAGTTTCCCTTGGCCACTTAGTTAAAATCAGTTTAAAATTTGAAGCTTGTTGCAAGGACTCCTGTAGTGCACATACTACACACTTCTTGTCCATTTTTTTTTTAAATGGAGGGACAAAACAGGCTGAGGAGAAAGCAGATATGGAAACTTGGAAAAGTTTCTTCATTGACCTTATTTTAATGTTTACAAATGGGTATCAGACAATCCAAGTGGAATATATGTATGTAAAAGATCCATTTACTAAGCTGAATGTGTTTTCTGCTGCTTTTGTATTTTAGGGTTAACCGTTAAGTCTGTGAAATATGATTCACCTTTATAAAGTAGATGTGTATTTCTTTTATGAATTAAAGTATTTATATTTTTATCTCTTCTCTTCTTGCTCTTAGTTTCAGAACAATGTTTTCGGTAAGTGTTGTGTTTTATTCAGTTTTTTGCCAACATTGCTTCAAATATATTTCTGGCCCACCCAGCAAATTTATAAAGAACCTGTAGTGAATTATAAATAAATTCACTAGGAGTCTAATACAACTGTCAAGCTTTGTATTCTTCTTCAAATTCCTTCTTTCTAAATAGATATGTGCTTTGTCTTCCTTTTATCTCTCCTTTTTGTCTTTCATAAGTATCATCAGTTGATTTTATTCTTTTATTGAATGTTGTCATTATATAGGGAAGAATTTTACAAATGATCATCTGTACCATATTTACAGTTGTATTAGTTTTGCCTATCTACATGAGGCCGCCATCGACATCAAGCAACTCGCTCATGATGACGGTCTCCTGCATTCACAATCCCTGTTAATTTCAAAATGTTAATTTCCCATATTGTATACATATTTTCTTTGTATTTTAAGGAGTAAATTGTTAATGTCTGACAATATGTTTATATACTTTTTTCTGTAATATTATATTTTGTATCATGCTATTGAATGCAGAAATAAAATCAATCAAACAAAACAAAACAAACATTAATGAAACCTTTCTTTTTTAAGATCATATAGATCTTTGATTATGTTTCTCCAATTTAAAACTGTTATTTTTTCCTTGAAACTGCAGCCTGAGTTAACAAATAAAGGCACCGGATACTCCTCAGACTACAGACAAGGCCTTACTGGCAACAGGAGAGGGTGAGTCTTGAAAGCCTATATCTACTGTATATTATGTTTATGTACATCCAAATTTGAAGAAGGCTTAATGATGATTAGTTGTATCACAGAATTTGAAATCAAATTGTATCCATGGCTCAAAACAGTTTACTACAGGCTTTAAGGGTTACCTGTCTAAGACAACCAAAACTAAGCATCAAGCTTTCCAATGCTCAAAATTAGGGGAAATAAATGTGACATAAATGACCAAAACATTTACTGGTAGACAAAATTGATCAAGTGACATCATGTAGAGCAAACTCACTTAATCATGAGTGGTAAAAAAATAATCAAATCGTTCATGTGATTAAATAAACTTGATTCAACCCTATAAAAAAACCATTCATGACCCAACTGTCTGAAAAATTCAGAATGTGTTAAGGCCACCGCACACCTTACGATCTTACTGGTCTACGACCGGTCTGCAATTGAGTGAGGGAAGATGTGACGTCACAGCTCTTGTCAGCATGTGAGTCGCAAACCAGTCAGATATAAATCGCAAGGTCAGTCATAAGGATTTGACATGTTGAATCTCTATAACTGGATCGTAGGCTCAATCCAACTTCCAGCCAATCATACAGCAGTATTGGTATGACAAAAAGCGAAGAGCGCATGCGCAAATCGCAGACAACAGTAGTCGGTGTCGAGGCATGTGACTGCCCTGCGATTCATCTCCCCTCACTCAATCACAGACTGGTCGCAGGCCAGTCGGATCGTAAGGTGTGCGGTGGCCTTTACACTTTTATTAAAAGTGCGTTTCTTATTTTCTTTGTTAAATATTGGCAGTTGTCAAAGTTGTCAGTGTTAAGTTTTAATGCTTATTTATTGGTATCACACCTGCAGACCCGGTGGACCCCCTCCCCCACCAAGGAGACGAATGGGAGGATTTGGAGGCAGAGGATCAGGACCAGCTCCCCCACCTGCTGCAGGGGGTGGATGAGGAAGGTGAGTAATGCTGCAACTCATCAGGCATCAATACTCCCATTTTGCCAATTGATTTGTTTGATTAAAAAGAATTCATGCCAAAGTAAACAGTGAATAATGAAATTAGTCGGCTATCCATAAGATGTCAAGACAATGCTCTAGATACAGACTGGATGTTTAAATTTGATGATTGTTTTGTCAACATTTTTTTTTCATTTTATACAAATCCAAAGCCTTGTGTTTGACACTTGCACCCCAGTGTCAATGTCATTAAGTTTTGTATGTACCTAGAGACTATGACTGAGCCTGTTTTGTGCATTTATGTGCCTGACTATCCTTGTTTGTCTCCATGGAATGACATCCGGTGGGCAGCCATGATAAGGGAACCTATCATTTTATTCCTGGATCACCAAGATGTGAATAAAGATGTATATATATATATATGGGCCATTGTGATCTTTGATTGTACAAAATTTATAAGGTTAAATCTGAATCTGGACAGGAATGTAATTGAAAGGCTGAATTCAAATGGAAGACACTTTCTTTTCTACATGATGATAGACTGGGATGCTTCTTATCTTAGGAAATTAAGACTATTCTGCTTGTGCTGCAAGTCCTGCATATGACATATTCTGAGTTTAAGTACATCATAACCTTCCTCATCTTCCTTTGTTTTTCCCTTACAGGTAAATGCCTTCTCCTTGGCCAGATGCAAGGAGTAGGCCTTGGACACCACCAGAAATATCAACAAATGCAAAATTCATTCAGATGGTCATTGAGTCTTCCAGTCACAGATGGCTTGTTCCTATACATCAAAGGATTTTTTGCATAGAATAATTTTTGTCATTTCCAATCTTACCAGTCTATAGTTTGCTGTTATTATCCCATTAGCTCAATATAGTGCTGTACCTAAAACTCAGGAAAAATAGTTCAATCTCCGCATTATGCCCATTTCTTTTTAGGTAAGAATTACATGTGTCTGTGTGATCAAACTTACGCTGCAAAGGGTGACTGATATGTGCCAATGCTATGTATATTTCTTAATTGATGATCATGGTGAAAACTCAGTCAAGTAGTATTTTTTTTTTTTTTTTTTTGTCGTTGTATCATTAGTGCTGCAAATATTTTGAGTTTAAACTGGCCATACACGTACAATAGAAAGTTCCTGAATAAGCTTGAAACTGAATGCAAGTGTGTTCTTGGAAGTGCATTGGCTTACTTTGTAATGAGAGTAGTGATAACAGCAATGGTTCAAAAGACCAAAATTATGATTTGCATAGGTACATTGTTCAATATGAGCAAGCAAAAATGCAGCCAAGTGCAATAATAATCTCACAGTTTAGTTGTTAAATATTTTTAGCTAATTTTTAAGCAGTTATTTATTTGTATTTGAGTTGAGAATCAAAGAAAAGAATTTCAGATAATTGTTAGAATAAGAATATGTACATGTTTGGTAAAGAATTTTATTTATTGATATTTCTGAGTGGTCCCCCATTGAATTTGTTGAAGTATCTGATAATGACGTCTTGTTAGTAAACTCAAAAACTTGAGGCTAACTTGACTGATGAAAAACAACAGATACATACATGTATGTTATAATATTCTCTTCAAAACTGATTTTGAAGAGAATATTGTATATCACTATTTTGTTTTAAATTATACTCTTAATATATATTGAAATATAATTTATATTTCAATGTACATTAAATGTATGAATATATATTAATATCTAAATCTAGAAGTTTATTTATGAATTTAGGGAGTACAAAAGGGATTTTTTTCTATCATTATTTTCAATTTTTCAAGGTTGTGATTTCATGTAATTCATTCCTGGCTGTTGATATGGATGAAATACCAATATATATATAATTTTTTTTTATTTTTTTTTTATTTTTTTGTTTACTTCATATAAGATTTTATTTACCAGTAGACTCCCCCTTTTTTCTTTTTCATTACATTTCCTAAATTTTGAATTTCAGTTGACAAGAATTTGCTTGTATGTATTTTTTTTTTTTTAATGTATAATGTTAAAACTTCTGTCATTGAATGTTGATTTCATTCATTATTTATCTGCTCTTTATGAATTTTATTTTTCTACCTTATGATGCTTACAGAGGGGTGTTGATAAACCATTATGAATAGGGATGTCAGACTGAATTAGCTTACAAGAAAAAGAAAAGATGATCAGATTTTATTACTTTTTGTTTGTGATGACAGGATCAGAAATGATTGATTTGCAGACAAAATTCAAGATTTCCCAACAGAAATGTTTTATTCAATGGTTGGTTCCACACCACCCTGCATCGAAGCCCTTATGAATAGAGTGATGTTTAAACTTATTCACTTGAGAGTGATACATCATCTGAATTATTATAATTTTTTTAAATATTAAAATTCATTCACCCTGCCATAAATTTTACTCTTTGATATTTTTAGGGGGTGAGGGGGTATAAATGTATGACATTCTGTGTAACAATCCTTTTTTTCTTTTTTTATCACACTTTTTAAAGTAAAAGTACACGTAAAATGGATTGAATGAGAAAATTGTATGAGCATGAACTTCGTTTACACTTATTGCCAATCTTTATACATGTATTATTATTTTCATCAGTCTTTGCAGCTTATAAATTATGCTCCGCTTTCTCTCTCTCTCTCTCCAATTCTTTCTTTCTCACACTCATGGGTTAATTTATATGTTCATGATATTGTCTAATTGTATTGATATGTTGTACATACATGTGTATATTAAAATGGAGATCTTCATTCTGTAACTTATTTCTAGTAATAGATTTGATTTCATTCCAATCAAGATGTGTCCTGAAGTATTATTTTTGCACATGTACATGTTAATTTGGGATATCAACAGTGGCAAAATGCCAGTTTTAACACTTATTCCTTATGGGTTTGAGGAAGTGCTTACAAATAGAATAATTTATAAAATTTAAATGAGAAGTCCACTCTGATATAAAGTTGGTTTCAATAAAAGCAGAAACAGAGTAAAACAGATCAATGAAACTAAATGAAAGTTTGGAGACAGTCTTGGAGGATAAGAATGCTATGAATTTTAAAAGAAAAGAAGGAAATGGGCAACTTTGTGATTTTCCTAGTGCGCAGTTCTAATATTTTGTTTTGTCTTAAAATTGATATCCTTTTTTGTTGATAAAAGAATAAAGCTACATGTATTTCTGAGAGGGGTTGTATGAAATCACGTGTCCAGTGATTTACAAGTATCTGAGGCACAAGTATGTGAATATTTTCTTTGAAGAGAAAATGAAAATGAATATTTATGGTATATGAAATTTCTAGTACTCAACAATGGAGAGCACAAGGATGTAATTTTGAATTTTACTGTTCACAAATTGAGAACATGGTTATTTTTTAATCCTTTATTGGATTTCCTCTGACTGCTGTGTCACTTGTCAATTTCTAATATTTCTCTGCCTTTATCAAAACGAACATCAAGCCAGGGAAGACTCCACATTAAAGCCTGGGTCACATATGACTGATAAAGATAAAGATAATGAGATTTTCAATTGTACACCCTACTATATGGTGTGTACATTGGAGTATGCTCATGTCTGTAAACGACAAGATTTTCAATTAAAGGTACACCCTACTATTATGGTGTGTGTGTGTATGTTCACGTCTAAATTTTAATAGTAGAGCAACTGGGTGTACCTATTATGAAAAATCTTGTTATCATTATCGTAATCCATCAAATGTGACCCATGCTTAAGTCACATACACTCACAGCATATGATATAGCAAACATGATTTTCTTAGAGCTTGTAAGTGTCGGAATAAAGAAGTGTTTAAACTTCAGTCAGCAGTGCCTCCTTTCCATTTTATATTTTATTGTGTAATGGAAGAGGTTTGTAACTGTAAATTGTGATAAATGCACTCTCTGACATCAGATACAGACACATTTTTCTGTTCTAAATTTGTATTTTTACATCGTTTAAAACAGAAATGGCCTTCCAGTTTTTTCCATGATAAATGTACATTGGCATGATAGATATATATTGAGCATCGATGATTGGTAGGTATGCACATTAAGGCTACCATAGATTTAAAGCTCCAGGCTGAAGTTACTAGATATGTTCAGTAGAAGATGATGAAATCAGTTGAAAATTACAAAGTAATACAAATTCGATGGTTGTAAATGGGAATGATTGCAACATAAAAGTACCAAGGCTATATTTTAGGTGGTGTTTACAAGTACTTTAGTAAAATGGCACAACCAAGCCACACCATAATGGTCCATTTATTCTGATTCGGTCTCTTACTTCAACTGTACTACCGTTACGTTACACGTGTGTACGTATGTGCAGAGAATACTGGTATTCTGAAAATTAAGTACCGGTAAGTTGTTTGTTTTTATCTAAATTTGCAATTCGAATAATTTCTGATCACATTATTTCAATTAATAACATACTTGTGCACCTTTTGTTAAAGTGCGTTTGTTTTTTATTATTTTTAAACATCATGACCGGACGGGTAGAAGTTAGACTTAGAGTCTAGAGAGAAACGCGACGTTCCAAGCCCGAGGCCCCAGGCCAGCCTGCATGTAGTCCACTGCCTGGACTGTTCGCGCACGAACGCGATATGATCCGTTGAGAAAATAATACACCCCCAACGCTAAAACTGATATAGCCCTTCCAAATCGACCCTCGCAAACAGTCCAGTCGCATTTGCCAGTTTAAAGGGATACTTTGGTAGGCCTGCATGGGCGATTTCCGATGAGAGAGGAAAATATACTCGGAGCTTCGTGTCACTTCGACACAAGGACTTCCATCGCACGTGCTAAAACATGTGATTCATATTGGACCACCTCTGAGATAAGACTGGCTTGTGTTTTAAATTTCGCGCGGTGGGAAAGTAATCAAACATATGGAAAAGTAATTACAGAGCCAGCTCTCTGGTAGAGCCTGGGATTAGTTACGTAATCGTGGCGACAACGAGTCGCGGCAGGGCAGTGCAGAAGCAATGGCTAGACTAATCAACCAGAAGTTAACCGTGTTTTGTATTTGGAAATATTTCAGCATTACACTAAACTTGTTTGGGGGAACGAGGTTACAACCAGTTACAAGACTAAGAGCCCGGGACTGGTTAAACCCGAAGTATTCGCCGAGCTCCAGTTCGGTCAACTTCGTGCCGTCCGATCATTTATGACCTTAGTCCGACGGCCTCGCACAACGGGCGTGCTATGTGTACAAGTAAACGAGCCTTTTGCAAATTCCGCACGATTTCATTTCCCCATGAGTTGTCATTAGACTGCCCCTTTAACGACCGTTCCCGAAATTTTTCGGGGAGAATAGACCCGCTCGATCTGCGCTGATTGGACGAAGAACATGCATCATTCATGAGTGATTACGTAATATTCAGTTTTTCAGTGGTGTTTGATCGGGGCATTGCGGGCACGGTGCGGGCCGGGCAGGCCATGCAGAGCTCAACAAAGGCAGGCAGGGCTTCGCACGCAGACAAGGCGGCTTTTGCTGTGCTGATTCATTGAACCAACAAACGACATTTTAGTGACGATTGGCCATTTCACGTTATTCCAGTTCTTTATGGAGATGTCATGTTAATTAAGACATAATAACGTTTACTGGATATTATTTCAGCATTGTTGACCATTTCGACCATCAAGGGTATTTTGACCATATGACCATCATTTTTTGAAAAGGCAAGAAAATGTGGCCTTGTCCCTATAGTATATAATTATTTTGGTCATTGTCTTATGGTAGAAAATGACTACATGTACTTGACATTATAGACAGATAATTATGTTGCAATATTTTAAAAAAGGTTTCTAATGTTTAAAACAGTGTTCTGTTGGAGCTTTTCATCATTGTAAACATATATCAGAAGCAATATTTGTTGTAGACAGTTCAATAATACAAGATTTAATACTGCTATAGTAGTATTAGATCTTGTATTGAACTGTTTATAACAATAATTAACTTGCCTATATTTCAATGTTCAAGTTGGGGATTGACCTTTGATAGGTAAATTAGCCTCTGTTACCACCCCCATACCACATATCAATTTTTATTTCTTCGTTCTGTTTTATAATTTGTATTGCTATGCTTGTCCCTTTTGTTCTTATTTCATTCAATATGTGGAATAATAAACAGAGCTGTATGTTCGGATCACACCTTTTTGATCCTGCTAGACTCGGTTTGGTAGTATTTTGACCGTTGAATAAACCAACATAGTTTTTAATGTTTGGATTTTTTTATGAGATTCCCTCCTCCACTAAAAAAAAGAAGATTAAAATTTTTAATAATCAGGCAGATAAACGCAAAAATCAACTTGGACTTGTAATCTCCGCCATGACCCGATTCCATCCGCCAATCCTCATTGGCATGTTTCTATATTATGCAAAGTGGCGCAT
This sequence comes from Heliocidaris tuberculata, assembly GCA_025618425.1. Lineage (NCBI taxonomy): Eukaryota > Metazoa > Echinodermata > Echinoidea > Camarodonta > Echinometridae > Heliocidaris > Heliocidaris tuberculata. The sequence goes on along the minus strand of CM046832.1, from coordinate 67,332,650 downwards.
ATAATTATTACAGGGTCATGCATACCCAGTCGGGACAAAGAGGGAGGTAACAAGTGGGTGGGGGGGGGGGAGGGGGGAGGAGGAGGCTCGTGTACCTGAAAAAGGATTAATATTTTTCCCTTCCCATGAAGGCAAGGGCACGGAAGGCATGAATCTCAAACTAAGGGAACGGACAGAAATCCCTTGCCTCTTAATTTCACGGCACTGAGTGCACCAATGTATACATTTGACAACATATATGAATGTCAAAACAAAACTATTCTTGAATCGCAATAACATGAAAATTCACAGTGTTGTACGTTTGAGCTTATCTAAAGGGACGCACTCGTGCATGTATTTTCAGAAGGTTCATAATTCCTGAGGTTCCGAAGTCACTTCAAAACACGAATTTTGAAAAAAGTGGTCACTCCTCGGCACTTTTAAATGGTGATTTAACACTTCAGTTTTTAGATTATATATGGAATTACGAACCTTCGAAGTAACGACACTTCGGAATTATGAAACTTGGGGAAAACGACATAAGAGTGTGATCAGTTCGCGTCACGGACGGACATTTCAAAATTTTCCAATTTGGGAGGCTTGTAAAAATAAGTGATTAGCTGTGATGGATTGCTTTATGTTTATTTTGGAGGGTATAACTGGGTGTACTGAAAAATGATAAAACATGGTTGTCATGGTTACTTATTTAAATGAGAATGAATGAAATGCTCCATTTATTAGAGTGGGAGATAGATATTTGTGTTGACTTCTCATTATTCTTTTTCTATCAATATCAGAACAACATGATCTTGTCTTATACTTTTACTTGCAAATGTTAGTCAGATAAATTGGCTTCCCTATCAGACATTTTGAATTTCAAAACAAGCTTTAGATTTCATAAGTTTCAAGTTTCTAACAGAAAATAAGCAAAATAGTCATATTACCGACATTTTCAGAACGGAATAGATACATCCAATAATTGATTTCGGACATAGAAGGAGTGGTGTAATGGTTATTCCGAGTCAAAAAGTGACCATAACGACCAGAATGTCCTGAGTAAGGCCTATTCGACTGACATTCTTGGAATCAGAGCAAAAGTATACTTAGATACTTCTGGGTAATTAAGTTTGTCAAAATAATCTTCCCCACCAAAATTGTTCTTTTGGAGAGGAAGTCCGTTGCTGCTCACTAATTTTTAGTTTCTCATAAAAATTTGCAAATACAATCATGTAGTCATAGTGGATCAAAGTGGGCATAATAATCGAAATGGTCAAAACGATTAAAGTACAATGAATAATTTTATTGTTTTGGAACCTACACACATTTTCACATCAATTTTGGATATCGAGACCCACCCCTTTAATGATGCTGATTTAAAAAATTAAATCACATTTCGGGGGGAAAGGGACACAAATTGTTATTTTGGGGGCCTACCAAATCCTTCTTTGCTCTGATTCAATGAAACAATGTGTAACCAAAATGGTTATTTTGGTCAATAAGTGGTCAAAGCTTTTCCGCTGCCTGTCCAAATAAAAGGCAGAGGGATAACCGTGACATGAGTAGGGTCATTTTTGGAATCAGTGCAGATACTACAGAAAGTTAACAAAGACACACACCAAAGAGTTATCAAATCAAAGTTCTGTGATAACTCCTTGCACACACACACACCCACCCACACACACACGCACACACACACTGAATCGACGATCTTACTTATGCATATTCATTACAGCGTGCGACAAGGCATTACGTCAGAATATATTAGCGTGAACTTTTGACCCCGCATCATGGCAAAAGCTTCTAGACGTTTTTTTTTCGACGGGTGAAATTGTGGGGATCGCGCGATTAGTGGAGAGTCGCGCTCTGTGTGGGATATGCATGTAGAGAAAGAGCAGCGTTAGGGAATAAGCCAAATATAAAAAACGGATAGAATCTAGACTAGCCTGCATGCGCTTATTGTGCAGATAGGAGCACTCGTTCATAGCGCGGTGATTTCTTCTCGCTTATTGTCGGGATATGGGCGCGGCGCTTCGCGTCGCGTCGGGCTCCACGTACGTTCGCGACTCTATTTTCCAGCTTGGAACCACTCATCCAATGTACTAGGTATAGGTTATTTTGAAAAAATGTAATGTTGACATGGTTGATATCATCTGCGTTCATTTATAATCAGTTTATTGATAAGTCTAGATCTAGACTAGATCTACACATTTTTTTTTTTTTAATTTTAATTATTATTTTAAAGCTCATAGCCAGTCTTGGTACTGGTAGCAAAAATCATACTGGCAAGAAACTTATCTAACATAGTCACATACTATTCTCCTTTTATTGTAAGACACATGTATGGTCAGGGGTCCTAAAGGCTAAAGCTACGCAGGTCCTAAAGCTACGCACCCCGCAAATACGCGCAATACGACGCGTTCAATGCGCCAAACTTCTGGTGTGACTGAGCAGCGAGATTATCATTTACGTTCGCCAAAAAGTATGAGTAATTTTCCTTCATTTTTGGTGATATTATCACTATTTTGAAATCGGGGTGAAATTCGCATTAGTCAGCTTCAAAATCAAGATTTGCATTCATTTATTACATGTGCGTAGCTTAAGGACCCTTTCAATTTTTTCGACCAAATTCGACATGGGTATCGACATCGACTTGAAAATTAATGTTATTGATATTTGTCCGTCGTAATTTTCTCAGGGATTTTATTTAACAGTATGTAGAACCAAGATATATGAAAGAAATTCACATTAATCATTGAAAAGGTGACCTTTTAGCCGCTGGAAACAAAGTGCGTAGCTTTAGGTCCCCCCATCATACAAGATTATTTAACATTCCATTCACGATTTCGAACAAATTTTAGTGTAAATAGCTGTAAGAAACACTTGATAAAGGCTTTTTCACTGCCTCACGATCACGCTAAGACCATATCCACCCGAAGGTTCTCCGCACAATAAACCCAGTGCTTCGCACTATGTAGCGTATTCTGTACACACAGCAATCCTCGTGTGAGTAGTGTGTGTGGCCACATTGTTTGAATTTACATCCCCTCTTTTTTGGGCCAGGGATTTTTATTACTTTTCACCTCTCATTCAATAAATATTTCACTTGAGGAGGAAAAAACTTCACAGCATCTTAGTTTTGTTAGTACCCTGCTATTTATTAAGTAAAATCAAAGAAATCTCATGAAAAGTTTTTGAGGGCTTCCCAAAACTATCTGTTATCTGAACCTGTAGGCTGTAGTGTAGTTTATTTATGCTCTTCGTAAATTATGGATATAGACTAAAAAGTACTGTATTTTTTCTCTCTCTTGATTGCTCTTTTGTATAATACATCGGCAGTATAGTGAAATAGGTCCCCTCTCATTCATGTCATTCACTCCACACAGTATCAGTTTATTGCATGTACCGCCATGGGGACTTCAAGTTCATTCACCTCAATAACACTCATGTGTGTGCGTACACACTGATGAATGAGACTAAGTCTAAGAGGACGATTAGGACAATACATCTATTTTGTTGACGTCAAAACCCTATACGGAATCAATCAACCATGTCAACTGGTCTAGTGAGTTGCGGCGACGCCGACACGAACACCTAAACACAGCAATTCTCCATAATTTGCAAAAAACTCCTTAAAAAAGGTTCTATTTGGAAAAGACTGCACAAACATGACAAATCAAGATGCATGATGATGAATAAATCAAGTCCTTCATTCATGCCATGTCATATCTGATGATATTTCATAACTATTACACAGATTATCAAAAAGATCAAACTTTAGAATGTTTTGTAAAAAGAAAGAATAATTTATTCATTTTTGTGTATTACATTGAAAATTTCCTTAAGATAAAATTTAATAGCCCGATTTCAGTATTATTTAGATACTTTAACACATGCATCACACACTTGTTACAACATTTATATGTATCCTCCATACATTTTGACAGAAAATGCCATCAAAAGCAGGGTGAATTTCTAATTCCACCTTCTCCACCTTCTCTTTCCTCCTCTCTCTCTCTCTCTTTCTCCCTTACATTACACATTGATCCAAAAGAATGTTTAAATGAAATGAACTGATATGTGTGAAACCTAAAAGGTCTCTTCTGCTGCAATGAGGGGAAGGCCACACTGATATTAAGATGATTTTAAGAAAAACAGAAAAAAGAGAGAAATAAAACAATGAAACTTTGAGTAAAATCCAATTCAAAAATAAGAAAGTTATGAACTTTATAAGTTGCAGTCTGTCAAACATAAATTGGCAACTCTGTGACCTATCTTGAGGGGTACTTGCCCATTTGCCCTGTACTAAGAAATCAAAAGTTCTATTTCCTATTTTAATCTCAGTCACATCTTTCAGAGGGTGACATATAAAAAAATCATATTTGATTTATGCACGTCTGTAAAAACCCAATTAACAACAGCAACATACCTAAAATAATACTTGTATTGCTGGATGGAATTGCAGAAGAAAATTAACAAAAATGTCCGGAATGTGCAGCTGGTGTTGTTGTGATGAAATTAAATTTGGTTGACCAAAAAACAACAAAGATCAGCATAGCTTGGGTCTAGTCTTGAATTTAGGCATTATCATGAAATAAGCTGCATTTTGTCACATTCTTTCTTTCCCAGCCCCCTCCATAGATTCTGCACACTAGTGTGTGTGTGTGCAAACAAATTAATGGTTTCCTAACCAGCACGATATAACCTAGAATTACCTTATACATTATTTTATTCCTATCATTAATCTTGAAAATGGGTGTCTAAAGACTAAAATTTGTGCTTAGTCATTGCATATTGTATTATTTTTTAATAAAATTTGCGTTTGATTGATTTGGTTTCAAATATTGATGCCATCTACGTGGGGGTTGGTTACTGTATTTTTGTCCACGCCGAACGAAGTTCGCGAGGGGACTATGAAACGGGCTCCGTTCGTGTGTGCGCGTGTGTGTGTGTGTGTGTCCGTCCGTCCGTCCGTCCATGCGTCCGTCTGTCCGTGTGTGCTCAAATGTTAGAAAATGCTACTTCTCCGTCATTTCTTGGCCGATTTTGATTCCGATTGTTTTATCTGATAGGGCTGGGTGGGGGCTTCCAAACTTCTACACAGAATTTTGAAATTCATTAATTATGCAAATTTATGCAAATTTATTCAAAATCGACGAAAAATGCTCTTTCTCCTCTATTTCACATCGGATTTTGATTCCAATTGTTTTATCTGATAGGGCTGGGTGGGGGCTTCCAAACTTCTACACAGAATTTTGAAATTCATTAATTATGCAAATTTATGCAAATTTATTCAAAATTGACGAAAAATGCTACTTCTCCTCTATTTCACATCGGATTTTGATTCCGATTGTTTTTTCTGATAGGGCTGGGTGGGGGCTTCCAAACTTCTACACAGAATTTTGAAATTCATTATTCATGCAAATTTATGCAAATTTATTCAAAATTGACGAAAAATGCTACTTCTCTATTTCACATCGGATTTTGATTCCGATTGTTTTATCTGATAGGGCTGGGTGGGGGCTTCCAAACTTCTACACAGAATTTTGAAATTCATTATTCATGCAAATTTATGCAAATTTATTCAAAATGGCTGAAGGTTCATAATGTTTTCATGTTTTATATTTCAGTTGTATACATGCATTGTTGGTATTCTCTTTTTTTGCATGCAGTAACATTATTGTCCCCGCCGAACGAAGTTCGCGAGGGGACTATGAAACGGGCTCCGTACGTGTGTGCGTGTGTGTGTGTGTCCGTCCGTCTGTCCGTCCGTCCGTCCGTCTGTCCGTGTGTGCTCAAATGTTAGAAAATGCTACTTCTCCGTCATTTCTTGGCCGATTTTGATTCCGATTGTTTTATCTGATAGGGCTGGGTGGGGGCTTCCAAACTTCTACACAGAATTTTGAAATTCATTATTCATGCAAATTTATGCAAATTTATTCAAAATGGCTGAAGGTTCATAATGTTTTCATGTTTTATATTTCAGTTGTATACATGCATTGTTGGTATTCTCTTTTTTTGCATGCAGTAACATTATTGTCCCCGCCGAACGAAGTTCGCGAGGGGACTATGAAACGGGCTCCGTACGTGTGTGCGTGTGTGTGTGTGTCCGTCCGTCCGTCTGTCCGTGTGTGCTCAAATGTTAGAAAATGCTACTTCTCCGTCATTTCTTCTCCGATTTTGATTCCGATTGTTTTATCTGATAGGGCTGGGTGGGGGCTACCAAACTTCTACACAGAATTTTGAAATTCATTATGCAAATTTATGCAAATTTATTCAAAATCGACGAAAAATGCTACTTCTCCTCTATTTCACATCGGATTTTGATTCCGATTTGTTTTATCTGATAGGGCTGGCTGGGGGCTTCCAAACTTCTACACAGAATTTTGAAATTCATTAATTATGCAAATTTATGCAAATTTATTCAAAATTGACGAAAAATGCTACTTCTCCTCTATTTCACATCGGATTTTGATTCCGATTGTTTTATTTGATAGGGCTGGGTGGGTGCTTCCAAACTTCTACACAGAATTTTGAAATTCATTAATTATGCAAATTTATGCAAATTTATTCAAAATTGGCGAAAAATGCTACTTCTCCTCTATTTCACATCGGATTTTGATTCCGATTGTTTTTTCTGATAGGGCTGGGTGGGGGCTTCCAAACTTCTACACAGAATTTTGAAATTCATTAATTATGCAAATTTATGCAAATTTATTCAAAATTGATGAAAAATGCTACTTCTCCTCTATTTCACATAGGATTTTGATTCCGATTGTTTTATCTGATAGGGCTGGGTGGGGGCTTCCAAACTTCTACACAGAATTTTGAAATTCATTATTCATGCAAATTTATGCAAATTTATTCAAAATGGCTGAAGGTTCATAATGTTTTCATGTTTTATATTTCAGTTGTATACATGCATTGTTGGTATTCTCTTCTTTTGCATGCAGTAACATTATTATTTTATTCACTAAAGTTTTTCACTGAAGTTTTAAGGTTCAGGCTAGTTAATTTCCACAGATCTGCACTTCCGGCGGGGACATTTATTACGCATTGCGTAATTTACTCATTCACTTGTTTTATTCACTAAAGTTTTTCACTGAAGTTTTAAGGTTCAGGCTAGTTAATTTCCACAGATCTGCACTTCCGGCGGGGACATTTATTATGCATTGCGTAATTTACTCATTTACTTGTTTTTTATTGTTTTAGTTTTTACTTTTGTTGAGTAGGTCCAGTATCAATGAAAGATTCTCCCACATAATTTTTGTTTTTGTTTTTGTTTTGATTTTATGACTACAGAGCGATTTCTCTTATGTTGTCTTGTTCACTCTCTCTCTCTCTCTCTCTCCCTCTCTCTCAGGTGGAAAGCTGCCATCCTGTAACCATGGTGCAGCCGGTTCCTGAGCACATGAATTTTCCTCAAGAGGAGGAAAAGGTCCTCCAACTTTGGAAAGAATTGGATGCCTTTCAGTCCTCCCTCAAGCAATCCAAAGGAAAACCAAGGTGCTTACAGTTTTGTTTCCTGTTGTCAGTTCTTGAGTATAATAGGATAAAATGAGGTTAAATCTGGCAAATTGCAGAGATATTCATATCTCTTAATAGAAAATTTTTAACAATCAGCCTTGTTTACTTCATTTCCAGGAATAGTCAGTTTTAAAGTTGTTTTTATTATTCTATGTGGAGTTATATTTATATGACTGTTTATCCAGTCCTGATTTAATCTTATAAGTGAAAGTTTAAAATAAGTGGATTTTATTTCCCTTTATATTTAACATGTTACCATTTTCTAGCCAAAAGTGTGGTCTGAATGATGATGTCCTGATATCTTAGTAAAAAATTTCAGTTAGATTTTTAATGATTTCTCAAACTATAAGAAATAAAGTGATCAAGACATTTTCTCTTTATGAAGTTGAGAAAACTTTCCTAAATTTTGGGTAATTACCATGGATGCTTCAGAACAGACAATTTGCATTAACAGAAGAAATTGTTGATAGTCATTTCAGAAATGTCATTAAGAAGCAAGTAACCACTAAAGTGTTAACAAATTTTTTTCTTCTAGGTATGCATTTTATGATGGTCCACCCTTTGCGACTGGTCTACCCCACTATGGTCACATCTTGGCTGGAACTATCAAGGATGTTGTGACTCGTTATGCCCACCAGAGTGGCTTCCATGTTGAGAGGAGATTTGGATGGGATTGCCATGGCCTCCCCATTGTGAGAATAGATTTGGTTCCCAATTATGCTTGATGTACATTTAAACTGTATTATTGTAATATTCTGTCTTATTCTTAGATGATACTGGAAAGACAACTTATGTCAATCATTGTTTAAGTGATCAAGTAACTATTATGTGCAAAAAACAAGAGACTAGAAAAACACATTTCTTTAGAATACCCCACCATGAGTATCATTTTTGAAGTGTTTCAGACAAACACCCAAGCTTTTTGTTGGCTTATCAACTCGTATAAATATGAAGCTATAGCTCACATTTCCATTGTAGTTCTTGCATTTCCAAATCACTGCATGCTTTGAATGTATAATTTAGACTTTGCCCCACCAAAACCCATAGGGTGACATTCAAACAAAGCAATAAAGCATGCAGTCAATTGTTAGTAATCTTTAGCTTATGTTGATCTCATATAATTTCTCTGTTGTCTTATTGCATATTATACAATGTTGTAAAATCTACAAGTTGTATAAGTGCACAACATGGAATTTACACAGAACTAAAAAGTGTAGTTCATGTTATTGAACATGATTAATTATAACCTTTCAAAATCCTGCCAGCAACTGATCACAAAAACAACAAATTTTGTACAAATACAAAGAAACTTGAACAACAGTATGTTTTTTACATGTAGGTTGCAGGGGAGGGTCCCGGAGGGAATAATCACATCAACTCTTATTTGTGCTGCATGTATGTATTTCTCCTGCTATGTAGATGGTCAAATGATTAGCCTCCCTGTTGAATAGCATTTCTGATTGTGGTTTTAAACATGTAACAGGATATGTACAGATGTTCATAGATGTTATACATGCAATGCATCTGTGAATTTGATACTTGGTTGTTTTGTTGATTTTTTTTCACTTGTATCACTCAAAGATATTGTGCTTTCATTTATAGTGAAATAAATTAAATTCAGATTTCACCCCTATCTCTGATTCCCGTCACATTAAGCATCCTTTAGCTAATTAATGTAATGTTTCAGAGAATTCCTCTTAATGCCATCACTGTGTATCTTTTCTGTGTTGTTTTTAGGAGTATGAAATTGACAAGAAGCTTGGCATCAATGGACCTGACGATGTGGCAAAGATGGGAATCGAGGCCTACAACAATGAATGTAGAAAGATTGTTTCTCGCTATGCCGGTGAATGGGAGGTAAGTTGAAATCTGACAATGATTGATCTCTTTGTAAAAAATAATAGGAAGGCAAAATTAGCTTTTTTTTTTTTAAATATGAATAAGTACAGGTTCATTTTCATTTCCATTTTTTGTATCTGTTTTAAAGCTATATTTTTGTGTTATATATTTACTTTATATGTAGAGTTGTTTTCTCTTAAGATCAAACCACTTGTTAAAATAAACCAGAATGAAGGTTATTAAATCTTTATTTCATCCAAAGTAAAACATTTCATTAAAAGGTGGCAAGTTCACATAGGTATATTTCCTATAAGGTTCCTGTCTACCAACAGCTGTTTTCCACCCCTTTTATATCCTCAGCTTTGTTTTGTTTTGTTTGTTTTGTTTATTTCATTTAACCCTTTCGAGACAATTGACCACATTTTGTGGTTTGGCCCAATAACTTTTGATTTAGAGCCTTAAAAAATATACCAGATGCATGAGTAGAAAGAGCAAAAAATTCTGCACATACTGTGTCCATTTTTGTTGCCTGATCATATTGCGTTTGATGCCAGGAATTTTAAGAAGGAGAATAAGATTGAACATCCTTAAATTGGCAACACATTGAGAGATTCAAAATCATTGTTTTTTGTCCAAATTGGCAACTTTTTCAACTTTTTGACAAAGTTCCTAACCACATATATTATTTTCAAGAAATTACATCTTATTAGAACCACGTAGCACTAAAATAAAAATATTTTTGTTGCCAATTTGCAGAACAAAATGTGATCAATTGAGCTCTTAAATAATTCCTGTCCTGAAAGGGTTAAAAAAGATTTTTTCATTAATTAGACAAAAGGGATTACTCATATTTTAAAAGTTAAGTATTTCACTGACATATTGAATTTGTGTGTTTTTTGTAGGAAATCATCACTCGCCTTGGGCGCTGGATAGACTTCCGGAAAGACTACAAGACCCTGTATCCATGGTATATGGAGAGTGTGTGGTGGGTTTTCAAGCAGCTCTATGACAAGGGGTTGGTCTACAGAGGATTCAAGGTATATGCTAAACAGTCTGAACTAATTTGTATTGTAGCATAAAGCTTCTAGCTTTATGAGAAAGTCTGGCTTAGGTATTTAGAGGAAATTGTAAGCAGATTGAACTGTAAAGTATAGCAAGCAATGTAAATCACTGTGGTTATTACTATTTTTGTTGCTGTATGCATCCTTGTATTAAATGATTCATATCAAATCTATTGACAAACTCACCTACATGTAGGACCTGCCAGTACAGTCTTATTAAATGTATTAAAGTCCTCTGTTCTATGTTGTTCTTGAGTGTGTTGTGAATATATGCCTCTCCTTTAATAATGTCTTGATACAAACAGGTACCCATTTGGATAATCATTCTCTTATATATTGTTCTTTAGTGTGTTGTTAATATACTTTGTCTTTTGATACAAACAGGTGATGCCTTTCTCCACTGCATGCAATACCCCTCTCTCTAACTTTGAGAGTGGACAGAACTACAAGGATGTTGTGGATCCTGCTGGTGAGTTAAAGAGACAAATTTATGAAAAATAACAGAACCATTCAAAGCATATGCAACAAGATTGATGTAGTATCAAGTAGAACAAAAAAATTAAGAAGAGATTTACATGTAAGGGTAGTGATTTCTTGTGCTTGCTAGTAATTGCAAGGAAAATATGGCTAAAAGGCCAATTCTCATAAAACTATTGATAAACAAGGACAACTAGAGAATGTTCACCAGCACAGCGTTTCAAAGGCCTCTTTCTAGGGCTTGTATTAGTGAGAACACATAACAAGATGATGAGACTATATGATAAGGGTGTGGTGCACTGTAGATACAGATAAAGAAAGATCCTCTACTGCTCCCAAACTCTGGAACAGGCTCCCTCCTCATCTTAAATCATCATCAACAGAGGAACAATTCAAACAGAGTTTGAAGACGTATCTGTTCTGAAACCCCATGCACTCATTAGACTCAGACTGTCACTGCCTGGTTACTTGTATACATTTTAGCTCCAATGACAACCCAGGGAAGACATCTCAAAGCGCTTTGAATCCAGTGGAAAGAGGGCTGTATAAGTTGCTACTATTATTAATCTCAAGAAGTCATGAAGTAGGTCTACCACAGAGTTTAACAATGAAAAAAAAATGCAATGAGAGATTGATCAGGAGTCACTGATGGTATGAAATAGCTGTATCTTCTGTGGATACAGCTTTCCATGTCTTCTCTGTGAATCAAGAATTATTTCCTGGCAAGTTGTCTTTTTGTCGCGGTTTGTCCATTATCTAACTCTACAATTCCTACCTCTATGTATCCACCAGTGATTGTGAATTTTCCAATGGACGATGAGCGCGGAGTGAGCATGATTGCTTGGACCACCACACCCTGGACCCTACCAAGCAACCTGGCCCTCTGTGTCAATCCTGGGATGGATTATGTGAAGATCAAGCACAAGAAGGATGGCAAGGTCTACATCATGATGGAGGCTAGACTGCATGCCTTGTTCAAGAAGGACAAGGAATATGAAGTGATGGCCAAGTAAGAACAAAATTACAGAGATGTAATAATATTACCATGTATTGTTATACTTGAATTTTTTTTTCACTGAAACATTGATACATTGATTTGATTGCCTTTTGGAAACTCTGTTGCTGCCTTTGTTTGAAAGAATTGGACATGTTGAGTCGAATTATGCTATAAGCTTGCATGTGTATGGACATTTATTTTAAATTAGATTTATCAAACAAAAATTGCTACAACTGATCACTTATTGTGCAGCTTTTACAGAGAAAAGGTGCTATTATGTATTCTGCCTTACACATTTCAGAGATGGATATGTGTGTCTTATTGATATTATTCATATTAGATAGCAGTTATCACTGCTCACCTATTTACATTTATATTCTATATTTACCAGATTCAAAGGAGAGACTCTGAAGGGTAGGAAGTATCAACCTCTCTTTCCATACTTTGCAAAGGTAAGGGATAATATAATATAATAATATTGATTGAGTAGTGCTATATTCCAGCTGCTTTATCTTTTTATAATCAAAAAGTAATAATTTTGATGTAACTGATATAAATGGATAATGATGTACAGATAGTAAAGATAATTAGAACTCTGATAAGGGTTATAGATCAGATTTGCTAATCTATCTAAATGATGGAAATTAGTAAGAAAATATCGCTCTTAAAACAATCAAATTTTTAAACATTTGAGAAGAAAACAAAGAATTAAGAGATATTTTTTATTTCCAAGATGTGAAAGTCTATATATCATATGTAAAATTTACACATTATTTCTGGAAATATTGCATCTTTTGAAAAATTGATATTCCCTTTTACATGAGATCAAATAATCCCAAAACCTCTTTCCAAAGAGATGTTTCATTATACTGGAGAACATCATATGGACAAAGCTCATGACAATTTGTAATTCTGTAATGGTTTTCCTCCATGTTCTAGCTGAAAGAGACAGGTGCTTTCAAGATTTGTACTGATGGCTATGTGACAGATGACAGTGGTACAGGAGTGGTCCACCAAGCAGCCTTCTTTGGACAGGTAAGTGCCTACATCCAGGCTTTGTGGCAGGGAGTTGTTTACCCTTGGTCCTAATTGAGTGACATATGGCCTTCAGGCATCCCAGGGGGATAGTGTATGAAAACCATATCCATTCATTCACTTAATGCAATAGGAAAGCCCTTCCATCATATGCTGATTTGAACATGACTCTTTGCTTGATGGAGCCTGAAAAATGCAGGATTTGAATGGAAATTCATTCATCTTTTTCATACAGCTTAAAATTTGTATCGCATGCTATGTCAAATGTTAAATGATATTACTCATGGAATGCTTCACTTGCTTGAATATTCTCTGTTTCTCCATCTTTCTTTGTAGGATGATTACAGAGTATGTCTGGAGCATGGTGTCATTTCCAAGGAGCAGGTTGTCTGTCCTGTGGATGCTAGTGGGCGATTCACTAGTGAGGTTACAGACTTTGCTGGACAGTATGTGAAGGTAGGTCAGTCTGTCAGAGGCCATGCAGAATGAAGATAGTGTGTCACACCTGCTGTAGAATGAAAGGGATTTAATTCAGCTTTATTATTCAGAGAAAATCACCAAATTCTAGTGATTAGTCTTGATTTAGTTTTGTGGACGATATAATGAGAGCCTCAACTTTCATATTTGCATTCAGCATAGCCTAACCAGGTCTACATACATTATTCAATTAGCTGTCTGTGATTTATTTCAATAGAAAGAGGTGAACACAATCACCCAGTGTCTTGATAATTTTGATTTTTTTTTCTTTTGTGTTTAATGTGCTGCTGTATGCCTGTTGTATGCCATAACTGTAGCCTTAAATGATTTAGGTATTTGATGAGACTGTGTTGTCTCAATAATGCAGCATTTATTTTCTTTACCTTTACCTCTCTCTCTCTCTCTCTCTCCCCTGTTGCCTCATAACCAAAAATGTTACCTTTCTCCCTTTAATAGGATGCTGACAAGAACATCATCAAGAAACTGAAGGAGCTGGGTCGACTGGTGGACAGTAGCTCCTGCAAGCATAGCTACCCATTCTGCTGGCGTTCAGACACTCCTCTCATCTACAAGGCTGTACCTAGCTGGTTTATCAGGGTTGAAACCATGGTAGATAGACTACTAGCAAATAACCAGACCACATACTGGTAAGACATCAAAGGAGCCTTGGAATTATTAAGATGCAGTTGAAACTGTCTTAGTGGCCACCTCTCTAGTGGTTAACTCTACTGTGTCCCTCCGGAAAGAAATGTGCGTATAGAACTTGAGTAGAAAGGCCACCTTTATACGGTGGCCATTTTGTCTATTTCCACTGGATGGCCATTGTATGACAAAGTTGTGCCTTGGTCATTTTTTTCTATACTCATAATTTATGTTCTTGCATGTAACATGTATTTACCTTCATGTTTGTAGGGTAAAAATGATTTGTTGCCATTTCACAAGGTTTGAAAGTCATGCTTATGCTTTTCTTATTGTTGGCCATAACAATGTCTGATTCTTTGAAATCATGTCTTGGAAAAATTGTGTTTCTTTCCAGGTACATTGAATGGATATGTTTGTTTGTGTACATGCTTTTAATTAAAGGATGTATTGTCATGGAATTTTCAGTGTGGAATGTACAAAATCTCTCTCTATGTATATATAATTCCATTTACTCAGGGTACCAGAGTTTGTGAAGGAGAAGCGTTTTGCCAACTGGCTGCGGGATGCGCATGACTGGGCCGTCTCCAGGAACCGTTACTTTGGAACCCCAATCCCGCTATGGGTGAGCGAGGACATGGAAGAGATTGTGTGTGTAGGATCCATCCAGGAGCTCAATGAACTGACAGGGGTAGATACCACCGATCTCCACAGGGAGAGGTAAGTTTGCTTGTATCTTTGATTTCTCCTGTCTTAAAAGGTTTTACTACAGGTAAGTTTTAACATAAAGTTTTCTTCTGCACTTGAATCATGTCATGCATTGGTCTGCATGTATTCAAAAATGTTTATATAATCTGTTTGAAAGTTTGAGACTACAAAGAAAAAAAATTGAAATTGACGTGAATATTGTTCCTCAAAGTGGATTTGTGACACTTCCATGGCAGATAACATTTTCATGCTTTCTACACTGTCTGTTACAGTGTTGATAAGCTGACCATCCCTTCCAAGCGACCTGGTAAACCACCCCTACGTCGTATCTCAGAGGTCTTTGACTGCTGGTTTGAAAGTGGCAGGTATGTTCCTATTGAATTTCATTGACAGATGCTTCCATTCTTCACACTAAATTGATATAGTTTTTGAGAGGTATTGAATTTCATTTGTTTTGATTTAATATGTTATGAATATTTGTATGTGTTCAGGAACTGGTTAGTGGTATGATATCCTTGAATTCTGTTCATGATATGTGTAGTCCAGAAAAATGTTTGAAATTAAATTGTTAAAAAGTTTTGAAAGTGTCATGAATATCATTTAATCTTAGGATTGAATTTCATGTAGTCTTAAAGAGGAGCTGTACTATAATGTGATATCCCATAAAAGCGACTGGCATTATATCTCTGTAGTGGACAGAAGAGTTTCAACAAGAAAAATTTTGGGGTGGGGAGGGGATAAAATTTTGCATGGAAATGTCTATTATTCATTATAATTACCACATGTCAGGCTGTTTAGTCATGTTACAGAGTAGTAATTTTGTTTTTTTATTAGTCATCTTGTGGATGACGTTAATGAATCATGCCTCGGTACTGATGCAAACCCTATTTTACTGCCTTGACAGTATGCCATATGCTCAAGTGCACTACCCGTTTGAGAACAAGAAGGAATTTGAAGACAGCTTCCCTGCCAACTTCATTGCAGAGGGTATTGACCAGACCAGGGGATGGTAAGAACATCTCTTAATTCAATTGATTTTCTTTTAAAGTATAGATACACAAATATTTCAAAAGTTCCTTCTGAGTATTTTTTTATGTGCATAAAAATTTGCAAGGTAGGAGACAGAGTTTTTTAACCTCTTCAGTGGTATTTCCATACCATTATACAAGTTTTCTCTTGATGCATTTATGCAGTTAATCAATTTATTTTGTTGGTAAATTTTCAGCATTTTCTTATGGAGGAGAAGCTTGAAGGTATAGTTCTAAGGATTACACCATGTATTCTTTCAAAGTGAGCTTATCAAGAGTTTAGAGCTTTATTTTGTTGGCCATTCTGACCCTTATATTTTGCAAAATGTTTGAATTTTTGTCTCTGCCAACGGAGCATTCCAACCTATACAAAGAAGCATAAGTCATTAGGGTTATTTGCCTTGTGTTGTCTTTTCTAGGTTCTACACCTTGATAGTGATATCTGTGGCACTCTTTGACAAGCCTGCTTTCAAGAATCTCATCGCCAATGGGCTGATCTTAGCAGCAGATGGACAGAAGATGAGCAAGCGTAAGAAGAACTATCCTGATCCCATGAATGTCGTCACTAAGTATGGTGCAGATGCTCTCAGGTAAGATCTCAATTTTACTCTAAAATCGAGATATGGCTAGAAACATCACAACAAATACATTGACCTGTATTTACAAAGCATTAGACAAACTGTATTTGATCTATTTATGGAATACTGTCTAATTATGCTGTTTGAGGTTATAATTCAAACACCAGCTAATTGAGGCATCTTAATGTAAATTTGATTATTTCACTAAATAAACGTATTAATAACAATATGAAATTAGATTTTCTCTTGTGCATGTAGTTGACAAAAGTCCACTTGTATCGACTTCCCAGATTTAATTTGGTCAACTCTGCAATGGCTCACATCTAAATTCTACATTTTCAGTTCTAAGAAGGAACATATAAATCAAGATTGTTGTATTGTAGTGAATAATTATGCACTTCTATCTCCCCCACAGACTGTATCTGATCAACTCACCTGTGGTCCGAGCTGAGAATCTTCGTTTCCAAGAGACAGGAGTGAGAGATGTTCTCAAGGACATCTTTCTGCCTTGGTTCAATGCCTACAGATTCCTCATGCAGAATGTTGAGAGATTAGAAAGGGTGAGAATTTCCAACCTCTTGTTGTTGGAAATGTCAATAAATAAATGTTAATTTTTGATAGGTTGTTTGGGTTACATTGGATGGGAGTTTTCATAATTTCTGACAAAACTTAAATACATTGTTTTAGAAAAATCTTTAAAATTTGAGAACAGAACCTGTGAGTCTCTTGAAGCAAAATTTTGTCCATAATGTCTGAGTTTTTATGCCAGCTCACCAAAGAGGATAGGCAGTCAGAATGCAAATTCATTTAAATCGATAGATGTACACTGAAGGCTGAGACAACTGGCTTGATTATTCAACATCAAAAGCCAAAAGAGTTATCTGTCTTGTGTTTCCAGTGTGTGTGTGTGTTGATAGCAAGTCTTTCATCCATTGCAATGACCATCCTCCATATTTCTTACAGGAGGAGAATGTGAAGTTCTGTCACAATGAGCAGACATTCAAACCATCAGATAACATCATGGATAGATGGATCCTATCCTTCACTCAGTCTCTCACCAAGTTCTTCCACGAAGAGATGGCTGGTGAGTTCTTCTAGACCTGGCTCACCTAGGTCTTATTATAACTCTTGAAATTTGATCCATCTCAAATTAGTCTGTTGTTAATTTGTAATCAAAAGATACTATTTTTTGTATTTCATAATTAGAGTGATATACATAAGTCCTTTGCAGTTTGAGATTTGGAATTGATTTTTAAGGACTTACAACAGGATTCTTTAGAATAGACTGCCATGAAGAAATGGCCACTGGTTCCTTAGGCTATCAGAGAATGTGTATTGCGGATTTATTTTGTTCATATAATGACTTGCCATGAGTACTTTGAGGAGAATAATTTTCATAATTAGTATCGTTTGTGCTCAGTGAAAGGTTGCTACATTAGTTGGCACTGCATTAAAACTACGCATGTCCTGTACATACCTCATTAAGATAACTTTTCTTCTTGACAGCATACCGTCTCTACACGGTGGTGGTGAGGCTGGTCAGGTTTGTAGACATGCTGACCAACTGGTATGTCAGGTCTAACAGGAAGCGACTCAAGGTAATTATCTATCTTTCTCAACAAAGAAACCTAACTCTCCCCAGCAATACCTCTTTCATATGATGCCACATTAGTGATTTTGAGCTTGGAATCATTAAACTGCAACAATATAAGATTAGCCATGTCAAAATTGATTCTTGCATGTGAAAATATCTTTTGATCATCGAAATAAATAGCCATTCGTTCAAATTGTCTTTGCGTTTATGGGTAAGGAGGAATAGAATTTGCATTTCCCTATGTTCTTTTCAAAGGATTTTAGAGGAGATATCAATTGGTATCCAAAGAAAATGCACTGCCGTTATTAACTCTTTGAGGCTGACAAGGAAAGATGACTTTGCTTGTAAGTGGCTACTCAACCATCACATATGCTTCATCAAACATAACATGACAGGGACATCTTTTGCATTTTGTTAAAAACTAAAAACTTGCAAAAATAATTTGGCTCAGCAAGAGGTTAGGTCAGTGAAGGGAACCTTTTTGATGCCTATTTCATTCTTGTCCTTGTAGGGAGAAGGAGGTAGCAAGGATTGTGAGGATGCCCTGCATGCACTCTTCAGTGTGCTCTACAGCATGGTGCGCGTCATGTCACCCTTCACACCCTTCCTCACTGAGCACATGTACCAGAACCTCAGGCATCTGGTCGAGACGGACTTGGCTTCCACACAGGACACCAAGAGTGTGCATTACCTGATGCAGCCCAAGGCAAGGTAGGTTGTCATGATGATTGTGACAAAGGAGTGGACGAGGGAGTGATGATGGGGTTCGGTGAATGAAATATGTTTTCCTTGTAAGAATGACCCACCAATTCCAGGTTTATATTTTTACCAAGTTTATTGATGCTGAAAATGATTCATGTGCATTGATAACATGATTTATTGTTAGTGTTGATGACAACATTCCCTAAAGTGATCACGCCCTTATACATTAGACAGTAGACAGAAGCTTGTCCAAGTAGCCTCTTTATACCCTTGATTCCTCTCTCACTCTCTGCTTCTCATACTGTCTTTTGTGCCATACATTTTCCAAATTTTCCCAGTGGGTATTGCAGTTGCCAAATTGATATTGCTCCTTGACTCTTAAACAGGGAAGACCTGATTGATGGCAAGATTGAGATAGCTGTGTCTAACATGCAGACGGTGATTGAGCTTGCGAGGGTGATCCGAGACAGGGTTACCATGCCCACCAAGTATCCTCTCAAGGAGGTGGTCGTCATCAACACTGATCAGGGATGCTTGGATGATATCAGATCCCTAGAGAAATACGTCATTGAGGTGAGATTTCTTATCGTAGTGATCATGATGATGTCATTGGTAGTCGTGGTTTTGGATGTGGTGATGGCAAGTGTTAAAGAAGAGTGATGATGTTAATGTCATTGGTAATAGTGGTTATAGTTGTGACAATGGTGACGGCAGTGTTAACACTAAGAGTGAATTGTATGATGCACTTGTGTTGCATCCTATATCTTGTAATTTATTGAGAGGTTTATTGTATAAACATTCTTTATTAGCCTTATTGCCCTTATGTGACACTTTTGCATTCAATGGGTATTCTTCGCCCCACCGATATTCTTTTTCATCACTTAGGTCAAGAATGGCAAATATAGATTTATAGTAAATAGTGTATGTATAATACACGCTGTGATTGGTTAGATTCGCATCACGCAACATGCAAAAATTTTGTTATAGTGCACAATCGTGCACTATAACTTTGATTAGTACACAATAACAGTTATAGATCTAGGGGTCTATTTACTATAATAATTAGTGCATGTTCTGTTTATGTACCATTACTGGACTATATGAAATCCAAATACTAAATTATCCCTCATGCAGGTCTATTTCACCTCGGCCTGCAGCCTCGGTGAAACAAAATTGCACTCGGGATAATTCAGTATTTGTCCTGCACATAATCCAGTATAGTGCATGATAGACCATGCAGTATGTATATAATATGTTACCAAATGATGTCAGTCATGTTGCAGGGTTTTTAACTCTATTTTTATGATCAAGTTTTTTTTAATGTTTCATGTAGTGGAGTCCGGTGATTTATCCACTAGACCACACCACATCTATATGGTTACAGTAATAAACCAAGTGTGAATTCAAATTTGAAAGTATAGGTGTTGTTTTCTTGCTATCGGTTTGGTATTTGTGTTGCAGGAACTGAACGTGAGAAAGGTCACAACATCCCAGGACAAGGGGAAATACCATGTATCCCTTCATGCTGAACCAGATCACATGATCCTTGGCAAGCGCCTCAAGGGAGATTTCAAGAAGGCCTCGGAGAAGATCCGCAAGCTCACTGATGCTCAGCTCCAGGGGTTCGTGGCAAAGGGTGAGATAGAGGTCGAAGGTCACATGCTAGGAAAAGATGACCTGAGGTTGAGTTACAATATGGAGGAGTCTGCATCAGGATCCTCACAGTATCAGGCACACTCAGATGGCAAGGTCAGTTGAAAAGGAAATATAGGGTGGGGGGAGATTTTCTAAATCACTAATGTGAGTAGTTGTTTACTGAAGAGAGTCAACCAAGGTAGAAGTCTTTGCAGAAATTTTGGCCATCATGTATACAGCCCCTTAGCAGGGCTCTAAAATAACTTATGTTTTATGTTGTGGGGTCATTTCAAAAATCATTTTTAAGAAATGTTGATGAGTCACTTTAAATGTAACTTTGAGAAAATAGGGGTTGAATAAAAATGATGAATTTTGTAATTTGGTGATTGTGCTGCTACAGATTATTAAGAAACATAATTGGGCGATGTTTGCTCTGTCCTGCATTTGGTTATAAGAGGGTTATAAGAGACTTCATTATAATGGGACTTTCCTGTCTCTGTCATTTCCAAGTCATTCTCTTTTTCAATGTTGTTTTTTTGTTTATAGATCCTTGTACTCCTAGATGTAACACCAGACCAATCCATGCTAGATGAGGGTGTGGCTAGAGAGGTCATCAATCGTATCCAGAAGCTCAGGAAAAAGGTACCAGTATTTAACATATCTGAAGACAAACTATACAAGACAAGACCATTATCATTTTTTTAAGCCCCCTAGCAATTCTTCCACTCCCTTGTGTATGGAATAGAGCCTCCCCTTATCTTTCAAGAATATTTGAAAGATTTGATATGGGATACAATTCCTTTTATATATAAGTATTTGAAAATGAAGAGGTAGAAGTAGAAGGATACCTCTAAAGACAAACTAAAGCTTGTCCTTTGATATTATAAAATTCTTCCATTCTCACTGACTTGAAAGTTAGTGGTATGTACAAAATGTGCATTTTGGGGTCCAGTTAGTACACTTTAAAAATAAACTTAAAGGCCAAGGCACAGTGTGAATAAAAAGTAGTAAAGTTATGGAGGATATTCTTATTTATATGCATAGACATTCCAATTTAGAGTTTTTAATTTGTAATATATGATCATTCTCAGGAGTGTATGCAATAATTATGGATGCACAGGAAAAGCTTGACATGGAGTAAACTATTGAGAACTAGACATTTTTACAAAGGACTTTAAATTGAACTACAAACATTGAATAATGGTCTTATTATAAATTGTTAATTGAGATTCCTTTGAAAATATAACTTCAGATAACACATTCACTCATCTCATCAAACTTTTGCCTTCTTTGCTCTGCTACAGGCAAGCCTCATGCCAACAGATGATATCACTATCTACTACAATGTGGAACCAGCTAGTGATAGATTGACACAGATCATCCCATCCCATGAGGAATACATCTTCAACACCATCAAACAACCCCTAAGACTCCTCCCTGTACCTGCTGGAGCAGAGGAAATCATCAGAGAAACATTTCAGGTTAGATTTTGGTGACCTGACGTTTCCTCCAGTAATATTTGCTCTAGGTTTTATTTCTTCAAGATAGAGGAGAAGGGTGAGGGTTGCATTGTGTTATAGGTTAGGTTTAGGGTTTGGATTAGTGTTTGGTTCAAGGTTGAAGTTAGTGTAGGAAATTGACTCTAGAGCAATAGGTCTTTTTACTAATGTCCATGCCCACAAGCGTACTCTGGTAAACTCTGATCCAGTACCATCTGCTAAGCATTGTGTTGCTGTAAAAAGTGAATAGGTGATTCGAGTTAGTACTGGATTTATAGAGACATCAGTCATTTTATTGTTTATTTATATTGTAATCCACCACAAGTATAGAAAAGTCAAAGCGATATTCTGAGTAATATCAACTATTAGATAAACTGCATAATTCAGACAAGAAAACTCAAATTGAACCAAAAAGAGAGATTTATTTAGCGACGGTATAATGGCCTGCCTCACCAGCACACACAAAAATCTGTGTCTCCAATTCTGCTTTCTTTATGGAATAATTTGGCAATTTAACTTTTAAATTTCACTTTGTATATAAACAGCTGATATCATCAAATGTTCCTCTTGCCTTCTCACTTGTGTTCGAAATAAAGATGGATAAACAAGGAAATAAACCAGAAAACCCCTGAGATTCTGACTTTTCTTATAGACATTACACGTACACACACACATGGGAGGCAGCAGAGCTTGCCAGAGTCTCTTCGTGCAGGGGATTTGCATCTGATTAACGTAACATTAGTAAACAGGCCTATTGTCATGTGAGCATGTGTCCTAGAACTTAGATTTACCCACTTTTCTTCCTTCCAACACTAAATCTTCCCCAACCATTGGACAATGTCTCGTTCTTCCTGCCTAGGTTGTCTCTCTCTCTCTCTCTCTCTGCTTGATTGAGCAGAAACATGTACTTCTTTAATATCACCCCATTTCTTACTATTTCTCTGTTCTAAAATATTGGTAAGTTGAACCTATGTGCAAAGACCACCCAGGGAATGCAGTTTTGTCTTAAAGTTGTTTCGAAAAAATGCACTTCTTCACAGAAGAATCAATCAAAATTAATATGACTGTTAATGCAGAGGCCACTATTAGGATCAGTGTTATTTTTGTAATATATTTACTCTATATTTCATTTATATTTAATGATGTCACAATTTGCTTATTAGTATTGAATACTGAGTATTAGTTTGCTTTTTATTGTACATGTAAGTACAGTGGAAACTCGCTGTAACGAGGAGCTTGGGACCATGAAAATTACCTTGTTTTATCAGGAAACTCCTTATATCAGGATAAAAAAAAATTAAAGAACATAAAGACCTGGGACCACCAAAATTGGCTTGTTATATAAGGAATCTTGTTATAGAGGAGCTTTTTGTAATGAGTTTCCACTGTACCTGATAATGTGGTTTATTTAGTCTTTGTATACAAAGTACTATTTTGGTTGTGTGTTAAATCCTCACATCTAAATTTGCCCAATTTCTATCCTGTCTACAGCTGAAAGGGCCCAGCCTAGAGCTGATCATTACCAGAGGTCACCAAGAACCAACAAGTACTTCCTCCAGGGGTGCTACTGCTACTTCTTCTACCAACGGCCCCACACCCTTCTGCAAGTTTGTGAATGTAGAGCTGTGTGATGCCAAGCCCGCCCTTGGAGCTAGGTGTGGGCGGGGCACTGTACTGCTGGAGAACCCCCCTGGTGACTACCTGTTGACCGTCGACCAGCTGACCAGTCATGTAGGGGTCATCTTTGGACTCCATGGAAAGAAGATCCAGCTGTACAGGTCAAAGAACAAGAGTAATGGTGAGTGAAGTACTAAATTCATTGCTGAATAAAGTTAAACAACCATTATCAATAGATAGGTATAGTATTAGATGTTACTTGAAGGAAAATGTAACCCCCCAAATAAATGCATATTACTGGAAGCACAAAAATCAAAGAAGCATATCAGTGAAAGGTTGAGGAAAAATGGACAACTAATAAATAAAAGTTATGAATATTTGAAATCATAAAATCGCTAAATGAATGGAGATCTGAAATTGGCAATGTCCTCATTATGCTAATGAGATGCTGTGATGTTAATGTGCTATACTTTCCAATTGCCTTATATTGCCTCAAATAATGGTAAATATTCTCTTTCCTTGAATATATCTAATTTGCTTTCTGTATTATAGGTGGTGTTCAGAAATTTATTCCTCACAATATATTTCAAGCACAATGTTGTTAATTCAATTTTCTTTGTTTTAAAGCTGAAAACTTATAATTTTCTTATTACCTATAAAGAGAGAGCACAAATATGTCATAGCATCTCATTAGCATAATGAGTATGTTGCCAATTTCATTTAGCGATTTTAGGTTTCTAAAATCTTTTTAACTTTTTTATTCTTTATCCGTTTTTCCTCAAACTTTCAGTGATATGCTCCCAAGATTTTTCTGCTTCTGTTAAAGTGCATACAAGTTTGGGGTTTCATTCTCTTTTAATTCTTGGGATTGTTGTTCATTCTAACAAGAAATCTTGGAAAGTTTGTCCAGAAGATCTCAGGAATGAAGAAGCCTAGCAAAAAAATATCTTTATGAAAAAAGATTTGGAGAGAAACAGTGATAACAAATTGATCGAAACAATTTTTCTTCATGTGGCATTAACAACAGACCTATCGACCTCTTCCCTTTTTGTATTACAAGGAATTTGAAATCAATATCTGTATCTTATATAAGGAGCTATAAGGTGTAATAATTTTATTTTGTAACACCCCATTTGATGTTTCTATTTATCTTCACATGGTATGAACAGCAGAACTACCTACCTCCCTATTTGTATTGCTGTATATTTGATATCACTGTTTGCATCTTTAGAAGCTGTACAGTCTGATAACTAAATTTTATAACTCTCCCATTTTTTGTTTCTTTTGTCTTTTCTCTGACAGGTCTGAATTCCAGCAATGTTAAGTCTCTACTGTCACTGGGCGGAAGCACGCTGTATGCATATGTCAGTTGATGAGAATAATCTTATCGTAGGACTTAGTTTTAATGTATGTACTCTGTGCGCTATGGAGGACATTGAAGGTTATGTATTAAGAAATTGCACAAACCGCTAACATCTTACATAAATATGTATTTCAATAAAAGTCTTAAAGAATAAAAGAGATAAAAATGATTAAAATGTGAGGCAATTATACATTATGTATCGTGCTGACATACAGCTGTGTGGTACAGAACTTCTTAACCTGTTAAATGCTAAGGCTAAGCCTGAGATAACTCTTGCTGGACTCTATGGGAAGTGTGTGTTATACCAAAATCAAATGGTACTCAATGGATTAACTCTTTACATTCAACCTCTGGACAGCATTATTTGGAGCATATGTTCGATATTCATAGTATGTGTGACAAAAGTTGACAGAGGTACATTACTCCATTTTTAGTTTCACTGGTGGATCAAAGCGAATAAAGAGTTCACACTCATTGATGAATGCAAAAATGATGGCACCAACCAAAAATGCACCTCCTAATACATTATTACTTAATTGAAATATACTGAGATACACACATGTATACCTCAAGTATAGTGAATTTATTAAGGAATGTCCATTAAATCATTAAATAAATGAATTTATGTGTGATAAAAAGACTTGTATTGCTCATGTAATATGAATAACAGAACAGGATGTGGTGGTCTTGTACACAGCTGATGTTTTTCTTCTTTCTTTTTGGCAGGTAATATAGAAGTAGCCATTGTAGGTAGTTTATCCTTTCATTGAACTGCTGTGTGTGATGAGTATGATTATGTACAATGTTGTACCTGTGAATGTTGATAAGCACATAAAAATGTTTGAATACCATCACACTGTCATATAACCTACTCCTAAATGGATTTCTTGAAGGTTCGCTACAGGTATTGTTATTCCTTTCGTTGTACTTCACAAGGAAAGTTTCCACTAGTTATTTGTTGATCTTGTTTTGTATCAATTTAAAATCATGACAATACATCACAATGCACTGTGGATGCTGCTCATGACCAAAGTGTGAGAGATAGAGGGCAGACCTCTAACAATTATGTGTATACACACTGGCCTAATAAGAAGTATTCATATACTGATACATTAGAATGTGTGTACACCCAGAGTACATTTATCTTACCAGTGAAGCTCCTTTTCACTTTTTGATGACATGTAGGCACTTGATTAATTGTGTCGAGTATTATTGTCTGATATGACACAAAGACTTTGCTTTTGTTCTTTGCAGAATTATAGATTCCTTTTCTTTTTGTGTCCTTTTTCTTATATTGTTTCAGGGTCATTTTATCTCATTACTTAGATGCAATCATGTAGGAGAAATACATAAGTTCATCGAGTACACCTTTTTCATTAAAAAAAAAATGAATGTAAGAATTAAGTTTTCATGAAATAGATTGGCATCCTCAAAGGATGAGTTAACATTGTATACATGTAGCTGATTATTCTTCCATTTTTTTTTTTTACAGTTTTTTTTTTTTTGTGTGGGGTGTGGAGTTTATGGAAAAGAATTTTAAAATGCTTATAATCTTTGTTGTATTTCATATTAATTTCCATTTTAACAGAAATAAACCCTTCATGATATTGAAACAAAAAGAAACTTGGCACCTTGTGCCTTTTAAAGGGAAATCTAGCCTTAATAGCAAGTTGCTTGGAAAGAAAGAGGAAAAATCAGAGAAGCAGACTGGTGACAGTTTGAACGAAATCAGACAAGCAATAAGAAAGTTATGAATTTTTGAAAGTTGTAATCACTATACATATGGGAATTTCAAATGGGCCGAATAGGTAATGTCACTGTGATGTAGCTGTGGACAACTCCCCCATTCACTCCAACACCCAAAATGACTAAAATGTCACTTTCTTCAAAATGTATTACTCAGTAGGATCTCTTTCTTTCATGAGGACCTATAACAATATGCTATCTCCAATATATTCTGAGTACTGCCCTGAGGGTAAAAGCGCCTCAAAGAAAACTGCAAATTAATGATATTTTTGTGTACGACAAATGGGAGAGTTGTCCACAAACACGTCACAATCGAATCACCAAATTGCCAATCTTAGATTCGCATAGATGTAGTGATCTCATTTTTCAAACATCCATAACTTTCTTATTCCTTTTCCGATTTCTTTCAAACTTTCACCATCCTGTTTTTCTTATTTTTCTGCTTTCACACAAATCATCTCATTACGAAGGTTGGATTGCCCTTTAAAGTATATTTTGTTTGGAGTGTTAAGGGTTTTTTTCTTTCCTTTTCATTTTGAATTCTTCCACAATCATTTTCATGTGCATTCTGCATGGTAAACAAATTATTGTTACCTAAATGTAATTTATGAATACTCTAAACTCTTTTCCTTGATATCTCTCCATCAATTGTTGATTTTTACAAAAGACTAATATACTTTGCCTCCCCCCCCCCCCATTTTCCCCCGTATAGTTCCATAAGTAACAGAGCTTCATCTGTAAGAACACATTTCCACTATGTGCCCCTGAATTACCAGTATAATGAATTACTCAAGATTCATCAAGTCTTGCTTTTTGCCTATTGTATGTTATTAACAAGAGAACAATGTTGAGTTGACATCTTGAAACAGACTTGTATCAATTAAAATTTAAGATGGTGTGTGGAAAACCCAAACAAAACTTGAATTAATGTCTCTTTGTTTTTTATTGTTTTTTATTGCTTGTCAGAGCACTCATAAGAAACAAAAAATGGAAGTATATAAGTATCTGTGTGTGATTGGTTTTTGTCTCGCCTGCCTAAGCAAAAAGTGAGACATAGGCGCCGCTTTTCCGACGGCGGCGGCGGTGACGGCGTCAACAATTTTGGAAATGCTCTCATTTCAAAAGTATATGTTCGATTTCCATGAAACTTGAACACAAGTGTTGTAGAGTATCACAAATAATGTGGAACGAATTTCAGGTCAAAAGTCAAGGTCAAAGGACAATTAAGGTCAGTTGAGTTAAATTGTGTTCCAAAAAGTTAACCTGAGGTTAAGTTTTTGAAAGTTTACTTTATTTCAAAAGTATTTGTTCAAATTCTTTGAAACTTGGCGTCATTCTTGGTAGGGATTGTCTTCATGTAACCCTCTTTCAAATGAATACCCAAATCTTACATTTTCATCACATTAAAGGTCACCTACTGACAGTTTAACTTAGTTAAGTTTTGGGTAAATTTCAGTTGTGCCTCTACATACAGTACATGTATGTACATGTAGTATGTACATGTATTGTACACATGCATTTGACTTCTTCTCAAAACTTTGCTGGAAGTGGATTTCAACTAAAATTGGCAGGGATCATCCTTAGGCAAGGAGGATCTAAATTAATACAGATGGGGGTACCTATCAATATGGGGGGGGGGGGGGTCTTGGGGGCACCACCCCCAAGAGCACCAATAATGGCAGTAATTAGATTCATATTTGCTTCTTGTTAAGATTGTTAGCAAAGTTGGTAGGTATCATCCTTAAAGGAAGGAGACCTCAATTTCTGAAACAGGGTACCTTGCCTCCAAAGGGCTCAGGGGCAGTACCCCTTAAGTGCCCCTATTGTGAAAATGATTTATTTGTTAAATGCATGACCGGGTTCTAACCAAACTAGGTAAGAATCATCCTTGGGCAAAGAGGATCTAAATGAATGCAAATAGGGTACCTATCCCTTAAGGAGAGAGTGAAGTGGTGGGGGGGGGGGGGGGGGGAGGGGGGCAACCCCCCCCCCCCAAGAGCCTGTGACACCAAATTGACATTTTTCTTTCTCCTGTAAATGTATTGCCACATGTAGATTGTAACCAAACTACATGTAGGTAGGAATCATTATTAGGGGAAGGATACTTCAAGTTGTTCAAGTATTGTAGATCATTATCTTCAAGAGTCTGATGGAGGGGCACCACCCCAAAAGTGTCCCAATGGCAATTATTTCATGTACACATATTTTGCTTCTTTAAAATGCACAGCTTGATTTCAAATGAACTTCACCATCCAATAAATCTTACTTGAAGGGATTTAAGTTATACAGATGGGGTACTGGCCCACAAGGGGGGGGGGGGGGTTCAGGGGCAGCACCCCTTAAGTGCCCCAACCTTTGATTTTTCACCAAGCAAAAGTTTTTCCCCAAAAATTGCCCTGCCCTGGGCATTTCCCTTGTTAATATATTCTTTTGGTCATTTATTTCACTAAATTACATGTAGTTTGATATTGATTTTTTGATATACTACACACTCTCATTTCCTCCCATCTTAGTTTGAGCTCAAATCTTAGATTCAAGAACAACCATTTTTTGAGATCAAACTATGGTGAAAGAAAAAAGATTTTGTCTGTAGAGGGTGTAGGCAATTTTGCAAGGTGGTAAAATACATGTACTAGTAGAAAGAAATACATCTGTAAGGCTTGACCCTAGTAGGGGTTGGGACACATTGACCCCTAAGCTTCACTTTGGTCCCCCAAAAAGTAGAAATGTTAACGGGGTTCTGGTGCTCACGGACGCCCAGAAAGAAAGAAAGAAAAAATTGAGAAGCTCCCTTCTGACAAGATGTACATATTTAAATTTAGTTAAGAGGGGTAAATATTTATTTTGTGTTATAAAATATATTATCCAAACAAATTCTAAAGGAATTGTTTAAAGTCCCATTAAGCATTCTCCACATGAAGCGCTCATATGAAAGTGCATAAGAAGTTGATATCTCTTGCAACGAATGGGGTATTTTAATTTAGTTTAATAGTTGGCCCCAGTTTTCGGTAAATTATGATAATGTGTATGACTCAATACAGGAATAAAATTGAATATGGTAGTGAATAGAATACCATGAAATTTAACAATGCATTCGGCTGCAAATAGCAAAGAAAACTGGTTCTTTAGAAAGGGAAATCATATACTTTGTTTTGCTCTCATAAAATCTATTTCCAAAGGCTTTATCGATCACAGAGTGAACTATATATGGACGATTCATAATATCGTAAATTATGCAAATGACCAGGAGTCCAGGAGACTGCTAAATGTCAATAGAAGCCCATTTTGGTCATGTAAGTCTTCATGAGTGTATCCAAGGGACTGACAGGACCCCCCCCCCCCCCCCCCCCCCGGTGAGAAGAAAAGAAAGAAAGAGAAAGTCATGAAATGTGCTACTCTTCACCTCTTTTTGGGGAAAAATAGGGAACTCTGATTCACAAACAACCCCTCCCCCTCGATAACAATCCAAGATCCACCCCAGTTGTTACAATTATGTAGCCTATGGAGAATAAAACGATTCTTCCGTTTCGTTCCATGCAATTTCATCCGATCATTTTCCTCTCCATATAAATATATTTCTCTCTAGTTTCACATACCAACATAAAGGCAACATGAGCATTCGTCCTTCTTGATTCGAAAAGGAAATGCCCTATGTCTATCAAGCATTGGAGTTGAAGCATTGGAGTTGAAGGATTAAAATGTACGCCTCGGCGTGCTCTCCACTTCAGACAACCAATCATTACGATATCTTAATTCACTTTGTACATCCACGACCCTTAAAACGTCATCGGGGGAGAATTTAAATCGAGCAACACGCGGACAGCAGTCCCCTGCATTCTAATGTACAGCCTGATTAGGCGGTAATATTGAGCTAATCTTCTCTCGCACGTTCATCGTGTTTGCCCGAATGACGTTGCTAGGGCAACCGTGAGGTACCTGGAGGAGAAAAACCGATTGTGCACTTAGCTCGAAGATAACGAGGGTCTGATTATTTTGCTTTTTGTTTGAATTGCAGAATGCTATGGGAGGATCACTCTAATGATTACCATGATTATTTTGCCTTTTTTCGGCACGAGATTACCCCTCCCCCTCTCCCAAAGTGAAGAGTAATCATAATGTAAGGCCGACTCAAATTGATTCCCACTTTCTCGTCCCCTCCTCCTTCCTTTTTCAGCCCGCCTCAATTTTTTTGCCATTTCATAGTTTTTGTTAAACATGAAACACGATCGCAAAGACTTTCGAAAAAAACAACCTAAAGCAATTTCAATAGCGTTGTCCATAAGCTATTGAATTGGGCGAGCATTATGATGACAATATTACATAATCCGAACATGATTTCTTCCGGATTTATAATAGGGCACAGCATTTTCTTGAAATTTTTTTTTAGGTCGTGTTAAAGAAGAGTCTGATGAACTTAGACAATTAGAATAAAAATCATTTACATATAGTGCAGTTCAAACTTGCGTTGAGCTTCTGCATAATAGTGCATAAATATATAAGGTTTTATTTCAAAGATTTTGTGTTGAAATAGATCTAGTAGCATTTGTATGTGACGGGAAAATATCATTCATATATATATATATATATATAAATATATATATATTTATTTATTTTTTGTTTGTTTGTTTGTTTGTTTGTTTGTTTGTTTAATGTTATAGGCCCTCTCCTCTTTCTTTTCGAAAAGTGCGGACGAGAAACTAGGATTCAATTTTACTTGGCCCAATATGCAGTCACGCTTATGAACTAAACATGTATATTGCACAATAAAGTTTCTATACCTCAATAATATTTTATGAAGTTACTAGTTGATGGAAACTTGATGGAAAATTGTGAATGATTATCAGTTTTTTTAGTCTATTCTGTATTATGAGGAAGCGACCATGCGTGAAGGATGATACAAGGTGACTCTGAAGTAATGACATCGTGTCAACGTCTAAAACTGACGT